>OZ026630.1:52020757-52068257 GCA_964020975.1 Hermodice carunculata | reverse complement strand
AATGACTTTTATCTTTAGCCGTATTTGCAGGGCAATTCATTGTATCGACTTGGTATTTTTTTTGTTGAACAACACTTTTCTTTGATATATTATTTCAGTCAAAACCTCGATGACCACATCAACAAAATGGTGTGTCAAAAGACAAACCTGTTATATGCTTACGAAGTCGTTTCATTCTGTTGTAGACTGCATTCACATGGAAAGTTTTCCTGGAAGCTACTGGTACAGTTCAGCGGGAAGTCAAGAAGTATGCGGCCTATTCGTCATAGGTCTTCATGATCAACTTGTCGAAATAGAATTTGAAGATTTCAATATACAATGTGACAAGGGTGGACTACTAGCGGTAAGAAATTGTGTTATAACTATTTTTGTCCTTGTCACACCCCATGCATGTCTTATGAAAATCACAGAACTATTGGCAGTTGCTATATTCCATGATGTGAATAATACTATGAGTGCCCGAGTGAGCAAAATTGGAGGTTTTGCAACCGTACAAATGCCAACAGTCAAACTGTAATAATTTTTACTAAACAACACTCGGAGCTGACTTGTATTTGTTTAAAATATGGTTGCATCGACCAATAAAATCTCCCCCTTTTGTGGCTTTATTCTAAAGTTTCGTCCAGATTAAAAGTTAACTTAATACCCAGATGGTTTACTGACGACGGACACCCAAGAAGATTGCCATTTAGATACACTGAAAAGTCTGACATACTTTTACTGCGCAAGAACCTTATACATTTCGTTTTCTTTTCATCATAAAATACATCGAATTCAGTTCCATGTTCTTTACAAATAGTAAGCATTTTTTGCAGACCTTTAACGTTAGGACAGGGGATGGCTGTATCGTCTCCGTAACAAATGGCCCCGGCATACATATGACCAAAATGACAAGCAACATCACTAGTGCGGAGACGTTTGCAAAGTTTATATGCTTAAATCGTATACAAGAAAGAAGAAACAATGCCATCCTGTCTTAAACCGTTCCGTACAGAACATTATTCAGAAAAGCTGTAGTTCCATGATACTCTGACCCCCTGTTTGTCATATTCGACACAATTGTGTTAGATGCTATGCTTGTACTTGTTCCTTCTCAACAAAGCCTTGGCCTTGTTACCGTCATACCGTAGAAAAAAGAACAATATGATAGAGCCAGTAGATTTCATGTAATGATCTGTAAATGTTTCAAATCCTCTGTTTCCCTTTTCACTGCAGATTTCTCGGAAACATATTTTTACATGACATCTTAAATTTTGTGACAGCCTAGCTCAATAAGTATTTGATCAATTCATACAAACTCAGTGGGATTTGAAAGATAAGAATGTAACTTAGGAAGCCATATCTAAGTTTTTAGATATTCCATTTCTTTATATTGTATTTGTGTCTTTTCGTCCAGAACTACTCTCTGGTAGCCATTACCCCATTCCGTAGTCCGAACTCTCTGCACTCCATAAGCGAACCTGTCACTGTTTAACCTGTATACACATGGAAGTACTATTGTCACGTGTTTCTGTGTAATTTTGACATACGCTTTATTAGCCCAAATAAATGTAAGGGTCTTCAGCAGCTAACTACTAAAAACACGTTTCGGAGCATGTACCCGTACATGTCTCTTTGAGTAGCGGCTCCTTGTCTAAGAATAATAATTAGCACTGATAACCCACATAATAATGAATAAATATGAACATGTCAAATGATGAATTAGCTAAATAAAATTCAACTTTATCATCATTTTTGAATTTTTACTTAGGGTACTAAATTTCATGACCCCCTACCTCCCCCAACTAAGTATTTAAAAATGATAATCTTCCAAGAAAAAATACCAAAATACCACAATATTTTCGTTACAAATAACCATCATTTTCCATCACCTTTAGAAGTGTACCGGTCCATTTACCCCCCCCCCCCCCCGTACTGAAAGTAATAATTCAAAAAGCGTTAAAACGTTTAACCATCCCTAAGTGAAGTTCTGCTTATAAATGCAGAACGTCAATACAGAATACCTATCAAACCAAATATAATCACTAAATAGTATATAACAAGTTCAGATAAGAATAATTTGACTTACCCCGAACTAGTATGTAGCCTTGCTAGCTGGATAGAACATATTAGTCTAACCACCTTCCAGTGTATAAATGAGGTATAAACAAACTTGGGCTGTATATTCAATCCCAGTGATTACAAAATAAAAAGTTACACCCAGCACCTGAATAAACCTGGGGAAATCCTAATAAGTGCTGTAACAATGGACACCGTATACAACAAGTGTAAAAGAAAACAGAACCTTGCTGAGTTGAGCCTGAAAATCTGAGTTTTCAACACCGAAACCGACTTTTCTTCAGTTCTGGTATATAGCCCTTCGTTTTCACTATCCCACCAATTATACTGCCTGTCAAAGGCATAAAGGCCGCTATGATTAACCAGACCATTCATGGCAATATACGACAGTCACATCAGGAGCAATGTGTTATTGTTTACATGTTCTGATATGCAATGTTCCAACCGAGCAAATTCCAGTACATGGTTGCCTTGATCAGAGCGACGGTCCACACATTTTAGGGATCATATCAAAATATACGTTTTCATTGATGTCCGTCTGATTTGATACATGCAGCACCGTGTCCAGGATCGGCAACTTGATTTCCATATTAAGATACTGTTTGAAAATGATAACGAGTTAATTGTATCCTTCGACAATATGTGGCACCTGACCCATTATGTATAATATTAAAGTATTTTATATATATATATATATATATATATATATATATATATATATATATATATATATATATATACACATTTGTGTGTGTGTTTGCGTGCGTACAAAATATAGTAACGCATTACACATTACACTTGTACCTTTGTGAAGCCTTTTATTCCACTTTCAACTTTCATTCGTTCAATCTCCATTCATATGTTTTGCAATTGGTTATTCAGTTATTATAACATTGGTCTGTTGTCGTAAAACGGATTTGCTTAAAATTAATCATGAATCATGAAGTTTAGTTTAAACTTCACCAATAGTGACCATGGTAAAGATTAAGTAGATAACAGTTACTAATATACCATACTGTTAAGCGTTGCTTTATATTTACGTTGAAGGAAAACAACTTTTTGTTCTCGCTATTCATTTGGAAAAGGTACCAACAAAGAACTGGAGGATAAAATTTGGAAAATGTTGCTGTTCACTTATTGTAATCTGTCGGGTCTCTGGTACATGAACCTGTTGCTTTTTTACTGCCATTGGTTTGCACACTTCACATCACCTGTCGACAACGCCGTATGTTACTTTATATTTGTGTTTGTATCTTCAAATCTGGTAACTTAACCTTTTAATATTGGGATTCCGTTTTGGTGTTGATCATTGAAAACAATTCTTGTCGCGTGTTTCCTGTTTGTCAGAGCTCTTGTAATGTAAGACTTGCTTTCGCTAAAATTTCAAACTTACGAATTTCAAACCCCACTTGGGTATGCCGATCTTTGGAGTGAAAAAAGCCCTTATCTCCGATCGCTAAGTAAATAGATATAAGGAATTTTTCACACAATGAAATCTACGAGACAAAGGTTAATAAAACAAACAAACCAAAAGTGTATGCTGTAGATATCAGGATATGATGAGCCATTTAGGTACGTCCGCCGTTCGACCGAGGAAAAATGGAATTTCGGTGGAAATGAAATAAAAATCATAAATTCGAAACTGATCAGTTGTGTTGCTGGGGGAGGTTAACCAGGCTTCTTGTCACCTTTTTCGTTCTAAACTGGTCGTCAAGCTATGCGCATGGGGACTGAATTTTAAACTCAAAATAAGATCTTCATCCGGATCAACTGTGTACTGTGATTTTGGGTCAAACTTTTCTCCAATGAAACACCTGCGATCATTAATACATATCATACTGGGGCTAAATGGCCATCTAGTGGTACCTGCACACTCTTTGCGGGTAATTTTGATTATTCATATGAATTATCGTCACAACACTCGTCATTTTGTTTTTAGAATATGAGATATCAATTACAATTTAACCTTGATTTGAAGTTTATTTGACCTTAAAAATAAAGCACAGCCCTGATTTTATTGACTCAGTGTATACCCATATGTATCCATCTATATGCAAAATGTTGGGAAGAGTAAATATATCTCAGATCACAGGACAAACCTAAATTGCCCTTGAAAATTAACAAAAATATATGTTTTACCAAAAAGGACCATTTTTCTAAAACAACGAGATAATGTTAGGAAATGGTTAACGATGATATGTACCAATGGCTGCATATTCAAGCGTAGGAGATTCAGAAAAGAATAGTTTATTTAAAGTATCGATATTGATAAAGTAGTGGAATATAATACAGAGCCTCGTTTTAGGTTTCCAAATTAGGAGATGATCGTCACCATATGGCATCCGAACGATTTTTATAAACATCTTCTGAATTAGGCCGAAGTGATGGTTTTAGTTTTCGTGCAGTTTCCTGATAGGGGAATTATAATAGCGTCACATCTTTTGTATCATTTTACTAAATTTCTGTCCAAACGTGTTTTTTTTCAAAATATTGTACAGAAAACTGTTTAGAATTTTACTACCGTAGTTGGGGGGGGGGGGTACCAAAATCATTTCAAAGTCATGTTGCAATCAGTGGACATGTCCACTTATCATGTACTCCATTATTCCATATCCGTGCAAGTATCATTGAAAGAAATACTATACAACCGGTCGAACATGCGTGAGGTGCCACAACATGGTCATTTCGTCCCAGTGTGTATAAATGAAATGCTATCCACATTTAGTTGCAAGCTGCTCAATTGAAACACGCAATAGGCTTAATAATGCAACATTGGACTCTGGTCCTGTGTGTACTACGCCATGATCAAATAACAGACAGCGGATGAAAATCATATTCAGCTTTTGTAATTACCTATGTAATATGTTTCCTGCATATATGATCTGACATGTTTGCTCCAATGTGATTAAGTTTAGACTGACAATATCCGTGCAGGTACCACATGTAGTCATGGAGCCTGGATAGATCGAGTAGCAGGTTGCATGAGAACAGACAATGTTGTCACCCATAGAACCAGGCAGAAGGTTTATGTACGTACACCAGAAACAAATTTTAAAAGCTGTCAGCAAAAGTAAATCAGCTGAAAATAACGTTTGTACAGAATGGAAAGAAAGTTGTTTTTGCTGTGTGTTTGGAAGATGGAGTATTAAGTTAAACTTTGTATTGTAGTATACGTACGTAAACCAGAGACCTTAACACATAAAGCAGTCGTACAGTTGCCTTTTTGTGGTCATTTGGCAGTTGTACGTATACGTTTTTTCATACACAAGGTTACAGTGCATGATATTTTTTTCCGAATAACACTGACGGTCACTGACAGGATGTGAATGCTAATAAAATAAAAAGAACAAAAACTAATCATAAAGACGTACTTCAGAAAACGGTTTCCTCTAAACAAAGATGAGAAGTTGCTTCCTCGAAAATTCACTTTTCACAAATTATTTTTTGTATCAGGGGGTCCAGCTGTCGGGTCATGATTTTTATTGTCTGGAAAGTCATGTGTGTGAGGGAATATATATAATACACCAGAATAAAGATATACGTTTCATGCTTTTTCCAGACGACAATGGTCGTCTATCATATTGTTGATATTGCATTGGGCTAGGTGAACTTTATGTGTGCCAGAAAAGCCCGTATTTTGTAATTTATTCTGAAAAGCTATCCTTCAACCGACTAACCTTTTGAAAACCATGTACTGTAACCAGCAGTTTAAAAGATTTTTATGTATATTGTGCGAACAGGTTGAGTGGTTTTCTGAGCCAGCTTCTTTGAATGCTTATCACGTAATTACTAGATGCGATAAATGAGCTCCAAGTAGAGTCACACAGGTGCCAAATTCTGCTGCCAACAATTTCTTGATGGCTTCAAAGCTTACTTTATTTACATGATAAACAACGCGACAGATTATTGTTTTACTTATCAATATTCAGATCCAAAGCATAAATTCTTGTCATGTAAAAGGATATTTTTATGCTTAGTCAGCAGCTATGTATTTAACTGTATATTAAAAATATAGCTTTACACTGTCAATCACGGAAAATTACTTTTATACGTTTTATAAAGTGGTTCGATGTACAGGTTGTCGAATTCGACGTAAGTTGTGAAATGAGATTTTTTGCAACTTTAAATTGAGTTGTTATTTGTGAAAGGCTGGTTAGTTTATTCGTTTCCGTGCGCTTGAACACACATGTACGTCCCTGAATTGTCTTATTTGTGATTGCTGCGTTGGTTCATAGGTTCTTGTGTTTGTTGGTTCTTTCGTGCGTTTGTTCGTTCCTCAGTTATTTGTCAGGCAGTAAGTTTATGTATATATATATATATATATATATATATATATATATATATATATATATATATATATATATATATATATATATATATATATATATATATATGTATATATATATATGTATATATATATACGTCATATCTTATGGAACATGCATGATATTGCGTACTACAGTGAACGCAATAGCGTGAGTCCTTACATTTCCGTTTACATCTTCCAAGACAAATGATATTAGGCCATTATATATTCATAGGTTCTGCAGACATCCATCGAACCAGGATCCATGATTAAGCAACATAAATCTATTATGATACGTATATGTCTTGCACCTTTTGCGTTTTGTTCCTCGGTGTTATGTTTTATTCAAGAGGAAAGTGTACTTTTCTCGTTTTCATGCATCCAAACTATGGAAATATAAATAAATGACACAGAAGAGGGCAACCTACATTTTCTGAATGAAGAGAGGGGGGAATTCGCTGCTTAATTCCGCATTCCAAATTAAGATGCCGTACTCTTTTTCTCATCATGGTGTTTCCACAGACTAGTCCCGGTATCTCGCATGGAAGTCCTTTTATGAAGAATCTGTTTTTATTTGAGTCGTTCTTTGCGGTACTCAAAGATTCTACAGTCTAATGCACCACTATGATCCAACGAAAATAATTGTTTGTTTACGAGCGAACAAACGGTATGGAATAAAATAAAATTATACTCTTGCACCGACGTTGCGAATTTCGGTGGATTTAGGTTACTTTTCTCCAAGGGTCGGGCGTTCGGATTTAAACACATTTAAGGATGAGATGGGCTTGTGGAAGAAACACGTTGTTTGTGTAAGCCTGAAGCTGAAAATTTGATGCTTTTTATAATGAGTGTAATGTAACAATGCATATGAGAAGAAAATAAAAGGTGATGTTTGAAAAAAGCCTGGAAGAATGCCGAATGCACTATGTGACATAAATACATTGGGGTATATTTGCTTTTCGCCCGTTGCACGTTGGGTCACTTTCTGATATCACAGGCGTGAGTTTCTCTGCAATCAATATCTCTTACAAACATGTACGTCTCCTTTGCTTGTAGACGTTGTCCCTGTGAACAAGGGGAATCTTCTTCAATATATCCTCTTGGTGTTTGAAGATAGAAAAGCCGTTGATGCAGTTTTAAAACAAACAAAGGTTAATGATATTTTATGTATTTTAGGTTGTGGACGGTTGGGAAGTACAAGGCCAATTCTTTCCTGGAGAAATGGACCACCAACTGCCAATGGAAAGCCGCTACCATGAATACTGCGGCAAAAAGCAACCCCGAAAAATCTTCGTGTCTTCACAAAATGTGGCACTTATACAGTTCAGAATCCCCACAGAAGGAGAAGGCTTTAGGGTCTCCATCAAATTTCAGAATAATCCTCAGCGTAAGTAGTTTCACAAGTTTAAAAAATGGTAAAAATTGTGCAAAATCATCAGACATTGAATCTTTATCCACCTAAGAGATGAACTTGAAAATTTAAACCAAATATTCCGCATGGCTATTTGGTTTCAACTTATTTTATTTCGTGAAAGAAAAAAAACGATTAGAAAGCAGGCAATGCCCATATGAACCCCTGTCGTTGAAAAGAATGTAATAAACTGGACGTGTTGCAGGACAGTACATGAACAAAAACATAAATCTAAAAGATTCACATCACATTTTACAACACAGATAGAAAAGTCACCTTAGGTTTTCGTGGTTCCCTACCATGAAAATATAAATATAACACTTGCTATGGAAATTGTTTTGTTCCTTCCATATATCTCTTATAACAGCATGGTAAATTTCGAGTTTAATAGAAATGTTGCAGGTTTCTGTTCTGGTCCATTTGACAAGGTTGTAACTGTGAAACAGGCACCAGGTATTACTGTATTATGTAAAGAATTTCGTTGTACAGTATACTGTGGACACTCATATATATATATATATATATATATATATATATATATATATATATATATATATATATATATATATATATATATATATATATATATATATATATATATATATATTCATTTCCTGCTCCACATTAACATTGTGTTTTTGAAACTACTGCTAATTTAAACACATAACTGCGCAAGTATAATATTTTCTTTGCTGTTTCCAACGTGGTATAAATTATCTTCTTTGGTCTGTCCTTATTCAGTTTAATCTTAAACTCTTGTACATACTCGCTCCTTTTAACTTCAATCGATAAATTGTTCTACAGCTTCATTCTTGACGGAAAAAACAGTAACTGAACAATTCTTTACGGGTTTAGCCTCAGCTAGATAATTCCCCATTTATAACAGCCATTTGCTTTCGACTTGTGAGATAATTTTGAAATCACCCTAGGAGCTCCCCGGTAAATCTAGAGTTGGCCAGTTTATGTCATGATGATGGGTGGTAAACTCGATCAAATTCCTTTGTTTTATCGCAGAAGAGGGCTCTAATTTCTTTTTGCTCGTCTCTAGCGTTACAAAACTGGTGGTAGTGGTAGATCCACTGATTTACTATTTCATCATTCGGAATTAGGCCAGATTGTTTATATGTGGTCACAAGTTTATTTCCACAGAACTTAATTGTCTAAAAATTGCCCTTTCAATTACTTTCCGTGCACAACTTAAAAGTGATATGGGTCTGCAGATGTTACAGTCATTAGCATTCCCACTCTTGTAAATAGGAGTCACATTCACTTTTTTCCATTTAGATGAAAAAGTGTCTTGAAAGCGACAAATTTATAAACCTACAAAGGGATGGAGTAATAATTTGAGCAGCTTCTTAAAAGATTTTTGCGCTCAAACCGTCTGCACCACTTGCTTTGCTTGTATCTAGACTTTTGAAAGTGACTTTTGCAAGACTTCCGTCAATTTGTAAGCTATTTAGCGTAGCGAGTCAGGGAGTGTAGGATTTGAAGATGTATTATTTGAAAAATTACACGTGCTTTTGCCAAAATTATACAGTTGCTTATGTCAGCCTTTGACATATTGTCAAAATAAGAAGTACTATTTTGCTCTATAGCAGAGATAAGAGGCACATGGTTTCCTTTCATTAACAACCAAACATGTTTCTAGCAATCTTTTTTAGAGGACTTTCAACAGTTGATTTCATTGCCACGGCGGTCATAGTAGTTATCCTCTGCCGCCCTTAATTTATTGATGTTATCATTTCTTAACTATCTGTAACAACGCCATGTATTGGCTTTGTTGGACTCTTTTGCTGTCTTGTGCACGCGAAAAATTTACCTTTTTTTTTTTTGTTTTTGTTTTTTTTTTTTGTTTTTTTTTTTTTTGTTTTTTGTTTTTTTTGTTGTTTTTTTATTTTTTGGTTTTTGGTTTCCTTTTTTTTGTTTAATTCTGTTTTTTTGTGTTTTTTTGTTTTTTGTTTTGTTTTTGTTTTTTTGTTTTTTGTTTTTAGCTGACGTAATCTAGAGGTAAACCACGGAGTATCTCGCTGCCCAATAGTTACTGTTTTAATAGCTATAGTTTCCTCGCAACATCTAAAAATGTACTGGTCCAGAGATGGCAAGCTTCATCCACATTATCGGCCACAAAACAGTCGTTTTCGCTAATTTCATTCAATTCTGTTCGGAAATCATCAAAGTCATTGTTAGTATAATCCCAAAGTAATCTATCAAAAGGCGGATCTTTCCTCGTGCGAAAAGAAAGGCTGGCAGAATCAGTGCAGTGATCACAACTTGCAGTCGGTGCGGATATAAATGTATTGTTGACATAATTAGGGACATTCATATTACTTGGTCGCGGCAAGATGGCGTCGGTTCCGTGATACGGATAGAATTTAAATGAGAGGTAAGGCCATTGGCTGCACTTAAAGCTAATATTTTTTGCCTTGGTAAGCTTTGGGATCTGCATTTAGATCCCCAAGAATTATAACATTGCTGCTAGCTGTCCCACGTGCAAGTTCTTAGGACTCCTTGAGTTTTGTCCAAAAAGAAACAGTGGCATGGGGGGGGGGGGGTCCTGTACACTAATGTAAGAAATTTGCTGCTGGAGTTATGAATTTCTGTCAACAGAATTTCAATGTTTGGCGATTCAAGCTCACAGTGACGCTTTGCGCTGAGAGCACGAGACACATAAAGAGCAACTCCACCCCCAGGTATATGGGCACGATACCGTCTGATTATATGATGAAAACAGGGTAGATCAGAATTACATGTGTTGCATCTGGAAGGAAAAAATGTTGCTGTGAGAGCTATAAGAAGAGGATACATCCCAAGTTCAGAGGGATATATCTGGAATCCTGCTTTTTTTAAATCCCGGAGCGAAGCGTAGGGATTTAAAAATGCAGGATTCCAGATAAATCACGAGAACAAGGGATGTATCCTTTTTATACGATGCCTTCTTTGTTTTCATGAATATAAATGCATTTTAAAATGTATTCACCAAAGCAAATCAGTCCTGTGTTGAAATTTAGCCATAGAAATTTAAAGCAGGGATATATGTGTAAGCAGGTGACATATATATCCCTTGAGAAAACAAAGGAGGCATGGTAAAATGTTGCTAGCATTTGCATAGGCTGTTTGGATATCAGGTAATTTGTCCCGTGACAGGCCTCTGACATCTGCTTGGCAGACTGTCATATCTTAATATAGAAACGCTAGCGCCCGGGTTGGGGTGTGTATCACCCGACAAATTTAATAGCAATATTTGTGGAAACGTCAAAAACCTCAAAAAAGCCGCTTATTCTTTGGTGAACATGAATATACAGATAGATATAGTGTACAGACTAATTCTTGAACGATCGTTTCTGACCCTGCACGAGTAACAGAACCAAGAATCGATCATGTTATATATCTTGTTGGTATCGTCACACCATGCTAAAGATTGGTGCTCATAGTATTATCAAAATAAAAAATAAATAGCAGTGGCATCTCATACCATGGTGTCGAATTAAACATTACGATGACAAAATTCTTCATTATTTTTATGGATTGCGACAATGGAGAGCCGTTAAGACTCGAAAAGATACGCGACATGTTTGACAGCATGGAGGTAAATATTAGCAATTACTCCATTTCCAAAACTTGGAGAGAACAGCTGATTCCAGTAGGTTAACAGAAAACTAGTGATTGTCACATGTGAGGCGATTGTTGAATGCATGTTAGCTCAGGTATACACTGTGTAACATATACAGTATGAATTAAACTTGTATCATTCAGCGGAACTTTAAAGATAATCAAAAAGCGAAGGTATTTTCGATTTAAAAGTAAACATAACGTTCAAAAATATCCACACAATGGTTTTTACCTGTAAGCAGAACGTTGTGAACTATTTGATGAAAAGATAGGAAATGTACTCAAGACATTCTTGTATAGCAGTACCTTGACGTAACATGACATCAAGATTCTTTATGACATCACATACACTATCATGCATCAATCGTTTTATCATAACCCAAAGCTTGATATTGGGAATCACGAGATCGATGAGGGTGCTGCACATCAACATATAAGTGAACATAAAAACATAAATGTTGATAAAATCAGTGCAAAGGTACCAAGACGTGGAACTTATGACAGGATCCTGTAAAACTACGTTTCATATGTGATATAAAATGAAAACTTACCATGGTTGACAGAGATTCATGATCACCGACTTGCACGGTGGCACGCAAATCAATTTGGATTGTGACAACTCAGAGCAAATTTATTTGACAAAAAATGTCGTAGGTGTGGTAGATCAGTATGTTACAAAAATATGTGTACATCAAAACTATGGTGCAAATTGGCATATAAGTAACATCAGAAGTTTACGTGACCAATGACAATATATATACATACAATTATTACGCAAAAAAGGTCAGGATGACACTGCTAAGTATTACAAATCCGCTATCGCTAGAGTTACCCAATGATGCAGTTTATTTATTGGGTGGCAATTGGCAAAGGGAGCTGAGAATAAAGATAGGACCGGTACAGAAAATGAACAGAATAAAAATATTTTCACATGTATGTATTATATTACCATAGAAGAACAAATTTAGTTGTTACATACATAGCAGTTATGGATAGAACATACGTCTTGGTACCTGTTGCCAAATATAGTTTTACATAATTGGGAAAGCTTGAATAGAGTGTGTGTGTAATTTGTCCTTGATACACGGGGGTAAGTTTTTAAGCTGATGGGGATGTAATACCGTGTGCAATGTTTTCAACGTGAAGTCTCAGATAAGATCTTTGACAAGCAACTATGAGTGGTCATTAACATGTGGCCAAGTTTTGTGTAATTGCAAGCAAACTTGTCAGCTAACAACATAACTGCGGCATACGCTTTTGAAGGCCTGAACTATATATGCCGACAGATTTTGAAATTAGTGACATCGGAGCCAAAGGTGCCCCCATTATGTGCATAATCCGTGTCCATAGGTGACTCAGACTTCAAAAGGCGTCAAAAGTTAGCAAAAGTATGAAATCTGTGTTAAGGCATATAACCATATCAGGGCATTATACATTGAACCGAGAAGATTATATGGGAAAAGTCGTTGATATATCAAAAGTTAATCAAAGCGAGAAATCTGTGTTGTCATATATAACTACATCAGAGCATGATACATGAAGCTGAAAAGCCAATATAAGATGCGTCTTTGGTATATCAGAAATTAGTTAAAGCTAGAGATCTGTGTTATTGTATACAGCTGCATCGTGGCATGTCACATGTGACTGAGAAGCCAATATAGGATAACACACAATATGAAAGATTATGTTGGTAGCACGTGAACATATCGCAAGAAGCAATTCGACCACAACATGACTGTAAGACAGTCAGGTGTTAATATGTAAGCTATGGCTGCAGTCTTTACTGTCAAAACTTACGAATACGCCTGCGGGTCGAATTTCAAACAGCAACATAATTTAACCTAAAATAATACACACAAACACACACACACACATACACACACACACATACATATATATATATATATATATATATATATATATATATATATATATATATATATATATATATACATATATATATATATATATACATATATGCATAATCTGCTTCCACAGACGTATTAACAGTATCAGGCTTCAAAAGTAATGAGGGGGTCTAATAAGTTGATGAAGAACCCATATATAACTACTCCTTCATATAAACATAGAGTAAAAGACACACACATGGACGTAGGCAATTTTTAATTTTTGACTACATGCATATGTATATTACTTCAGTTTCTGGTCACTGAAAGCAACTCAGTCAACATAATGCCAACATAGAGTAGGCTGGAGCCATAAACTCTACCGCAGATACCCATGCAAATTACTTGTTTTTGGCATTCACCCAAATTCGGGGCCTGCAGATAGTTACAGCAAAAAGCAACTTAAAGTGTCTCATACCAAGATAAACCGTTAAAGGCCCAGGCAGACTTTCAGAAGTGCTTCACATGCCCAACGTTAACGCTGAGGAATCAGACAGATAGTGAATCAGGAATTCTCTTTGTGGAGCTTATAACTCAAAGTAACCTATATCAATTGATAACTGGTCGGACACGTGTTGTTGATGTAACTAATGGCCAGTTGCACACCTCTGTGTTAATTCTTTGTTTTGTCAACAAGGATTTAACACAGCGTTGAGTTGGAAGTTGGTTTGCACACTTATTAATGCCAACTTTAGGTTAACACATTGCTTACTCTGACACTGCATAAGAGCTGTGTTAAAACCATGTTAAGAATTGCATCTTTTGTTTTGTTTTGAATAAAATAAGTTTTCTTGACACTGTTGTTGCATGATCAGACTAGGTGCAGTTTGTACTTGAGCAGGCAAATCTCAGCAAGGCTAGGAAACAACAGAAGGCCCATGGCTGCATTTCTGGCGGAACATCTTGACAATATTGAGCTTGTTGAACGCCTTTTAAGGAGGACTACAGTAATACGAGATCATAATAATCCCTCTGGGATCTACGATGATGATGATGAGGAGGAGGAGGAGGAGGTGGAGGAGGAGGAGGAGGAGGACGGATTCATATACCTATTACGTTTGCAAAAAATGTGGTCATTAATAGACTGGAGCTGGTGGGAGACAGACTGCAGCATGTACAGAATCCTCTGGACCCCCTGTGCTGTCTCAGATCAATGAAGTTCTTTGGTAGTGGTACTTTCCTGCATAATGATGCAGACGTTTTGGTGCCCATGCAGGTTTAGTGACCAGAACTCTCGCCAGGTGCAGCAGAGCCCTTGCTTCCTTGTGTTCAAGATTCATTTTTCCAACATGCAGCAGATATTCACAGGAGACAAGAGATTTTTCATGCGGTGACACGGATACCCAGCATCGTTGGTGCCATTGATTCCACCCATGTAGTTATAAGAACTACTGGAGGCAACTATGCACCCATGTACCCATAATGTCTTCTGATAGCAACTATGCACCCATATACCCATAAGGTCTCCTTGAGGCAATTATGCGGAACTTTTTGCAATCGAAGCGGGATTTTTGTAATCAATGTTCAGGCTATTGGTGATGCTTACCTTATGATATGCAACCTTGTTGTGCCCTGCGGCATTTTAATGTTAATGGCTGATCCTTAGCATCAAATGTAAAACTGGTCCCTGGTAAATCTTGCTATTGCTATCTCTCGTGGGCTCTCGCCCCTTCCTGTACCCGCCACGATATGTAGTTCTGTTTGTGTAAACTGCCATTAAAGTGTGTTCGTGTGAAAAACGAGGTTGACTTTCAAGTTTTGACATGGTGGCAGTGCTTTCACAACCTGCGTCTTCGAAGTAAACCCACTTCCAACGGCCACTGATGACTGGCAATTAAGATTTTCCACTACAGTCAAGCGGGACAGCTGGTAAGAGTAGAGTAGTGTGGGTACCCTAGTGCCCTTACCACAACCATGTTCAACAACATGACTACAACATACCCAGTAGTTGCTGGCTAAAGGCCGTTTGTTCTATCAGAGAATGCAGACCTGCCCAGCTTTAACAATTAGCAACGCATAATTCTGCACCACCTACGTATGGACAAACATTATTTACCCTACCTGCAAGAATCTGCAGAGTGGCTTTCAAAAAGCAAGAATCCCCCCATCCGTGGTTTCCAAAAGGACTCTACCGATGTAGCTGAGGCACAGAGACTCACAGAAGTTGAGAAAAGTTAATGACTTGAGGATATGTGAAGCTATATTGCGAGCTACTGTCCCTCATATATTCATCATGCAGTCATCGATGACAGTACTGGTATGAAGGATATTTGGTCCACCATCAGAGATTTTTCTCAGTGCCAAAGTCTGTGAAGCCCCATTCCTGGATCTCACTAAAATAAGATTAAAACCTGAATAAAGTCCCAGCACATTATACTTCAAAATATTAGCGTATATCCATGATAACTTGCTCTCTGCTGGGGGTGTCATACAGCATCATAACCAGGTCTCCACCGAGGATGAGGAGATGTCACCTCCTTTGGAGCGACTCGCCATTCTCAGCTGGCTGGAAACTTTACATCCCAATTTAGTGTCTGTTGGTAAATGCACCTATACTCATGATTTGCAATATAAATTACTCACCTATATGCAACCAATTTTTGCTCAGAATATCAATAACCTCCTAGCAGAGGCCAAAAGGAAGGACCATGACGAAATACACGTACAACGTCAGTCTGTCTTACCAGGTCCCAGGGCAAATTACCCTTTGCTTCGTCGTCGCTCACAATTTATGCCTCATAACCCAACACAACCCCAATCACCATCATGTGTCTTGTTTTGTCAAGCCGGCAGTCCAGGCAAACATTGGCTCACTACCCGTCCGTTCCTACCTATAAGAAAGAAGATGTACTTTGCTAAATTCAGACAAATCAAAGAGATGACCTCAATCCTGTTCATAACTATATACAACCACTCCTTACCAACCCTCAACTGGAGAACTATGAATCTCAATTCGCCACATCTCGATTACCAGTCATTCAACTGACCACACATCTCCTTGTATACAGAGAGTTGCGATGGGATGTTCACCATATTACACTGCGTTTTGTGGTGCCATACCAGTAAAGTTACTATCTCGAACATAGACAGATCCGTATTGGACATTGTAACATCTGAAGGGATATATATGTATGCTAGTAGCGATTTGTGGGATACCCGTACGAGGGAAGAAAAGCAAGATAGCGTCATTGTAATGTTAAATCTGATTAAATCTGGCTGTCGCTATCTCTCGTGGGCTCTCCCCCCTCCCTGTACCCGCCATGATATGATGTAGTTGTGTTTTATAAACTGCCTGACATCGAAGTGTGTTCGTGTGGAAACAAGAGGTTGGCTTTCAAGTATTGATGCCGGCCAGACGGTGCACATGATACCAGAATCTTTGACAGCAGTTAGATTGGTACGAGACTTGCAATATACCTGTTTGAGGACTTCATATTGTCCAACAATATATATATATATCTATATATATATATATATATGCTGAAACAATTTGTTTAGGCTTATGCATATCCTAGGTGGTTCCAGTGACTGCGGACATTATGTCCTTAAGTGGGGTCATCCTGACATAACCAGGATATGTATATATATATATATATATATATATATATATATATATATATATATATATATATATATATATATATATCATGTGCTCTTATCCTTCAATAGAACTGGTATGTATGCGTATTGTGCTTCACCTGTATGTATTTTTGTCAATTCAATAATGGGCAGCGGGCAGCAGCCAATCAGATGGCTGCATTTTAATCTGTGACCAATGTTAGTATCAGCACTAACCACGGCTGGCCCCGTCAAGCAATTTATTATGAACTTTTATTTGTTTTATGAGGGTGAATAACATTTATCTATCCAAAAGAAATTATAATTTTGTGTTTCCGTGCTTTAAACTTGAAGCATACATTTTGGGTCGTTAAATTTTTTCGAGGTAGGCCGGAACGCTTTGTTTACATTTTTCATCGCCATCTGTTGACAGAATTGCAAACTTCTATTTGAAGCATTGGACCTACCGTTTCCACTATTTGGCATGCCCCATCGATTCCAAATGTGATGTTAGAGTTGAACACTGTGTTTACTCATAGTCCATCAGTATTTGTGTGTGAGTGTGATGATCTAAGGATGGTAGAATCAATGGAAACCTTTGCTTACAAACACTCAAATTCAGAGCGGTAATTTGGCCCTACGCTCAGTGTTGCAGTGAAGTGCCACTTTGGTCTCCACTCGGAGATCAGCTACGTGGCTTGTAGACTTGTGCAGGCCTACTATGCAAAAATTGCTGCATTGCGGGTAATTATATTTAAATTAAGTCTAGCCATGATAAAATAGACTTTAATATTCCTAATCCAGTGATTGTGTGGATTCTATGACTTCCGTCGAACATCATGACGGAAGCGTCGGTCATGATATCCTTCGTCGGTCATAGAATCCACACAATCACTGGATGGGGAGTAATAAAGTCTATAATAAACCACTTCTGAGTTCTGAGTACATATATATATATATATATATATATATATATATATATATATATATATATATATATATATATATATATATATATATATATATATATATATATATATATTTGTTGATCCTTTTAATGGGTGCTACCCTTGTGGTCCTTCTCGATGCTTAAACGCGGTGCAAGTCTGATTCCTAATACTTCAAAGGCTAGCTATGGTTAAGATAACATATTTAATCTATTCGTTAATTAACCTGATAGAAGAGTCAAATTCGCAGCTGTGGTGTATTACAGTCCCTCCGACCTATCTGGTACAGCAACAAGCATTGTTCATTTGGACTCACAGACGCTCGTAACGTTCAGTCAGTCAAGTTTCCGTGCTAATATACGCGGGGGGGGGGGGGGTAAAGAGGGTGGACCTGGAACATCTATGTCAAACAAAACATGATTACTAAATTTGTATAATACAAGTTCAGATAAGAACAATTTGACTAGCCCATGAAGTCGAATGTACCCTTTCTAGTTGGACAGCTTATCCTGGTTATACCACCTGCCAATGTATAACTGAAGTAGAAACAAACTGGGGCATTATATTCAGTCCCAGTAATTGTAAAACAAACAGTTGCAGCCAGACCACCTATACAAACCAAGGGAAATCCTAACAAGTACTGCAACAATGGACATCCTGCACCAGAAATGATATCCCAGTATGTGATGATCCCAAACTGCAGACAATTGTGAACGAGGGATGTATGTGTACATCCCTATTTGAAAGAATGCGGACACCCATGGCTCGGTATTATCTGATCGCCAGCAGCAATATTTGTAACACTGATATTCATGTTGCACGGCAGGGACTAGCAGGCAATTCCTGCACAATACAACCTTGAGAGACCCGTTTTGTTGGCGTACTCCCATTGGCATGTGCGTATTATTTCCACAAGTCCGAGGTCACGTATCCATTAATGTTTAAAATATCTATGCCCCAGAGATAAAATGTTTCTCATGGACTGACATGAGCTGGGATCACTCTTCGTCATAACACATACAAACCGTTCTTTGTGGGACACTTCCTGAATGCCCATATTCAGGCATAGATGTTCTGGAGCTGACTCGTGCTTTACTTTGAAAAAGGCCAGGATACATTGAAGGCAGATCAACAGTGCGTGATGTCCATGCAAGACTTGCAATTAAGGCAGATGATGTTACACAGAACACTGAATATATTCTGTCCCTCCACTGAGATTTCTGGTTTGAAAATAAACCCTCTCAACGTGTTTAACTCTGCTGACCACAGGTCGCAGAGCTCACTCATGTCTGTCCGTCCTTTGGTGCTGGTCCATGTTTCTCTTTTTTCTTGAGTAACTCAAACAATACTGCCCGATTTGAACAAATGGACCGTGCATGGAAATATTGATGCTGGGCGCACATTTGAAACGAACAGTTTTTTTTTGTATTCGAGTTCAAAATCAAGGTCAAATGGCCAGTTGGAATGCAAGGGTCATCTCCTGAATGCTTTTCATTCCGCATTTTTTTTTTTTTTTTTTTTTTGGTTTTTTTTTGGGGGGGGGGTTGATTTTTTTTGGTTTTTTTTTTTTTTTTTTGGTTTTTTTTTTTTTTTTGGTTTTTTGTTTTGTTCTTGTTTTTTTTTGTTTTTTGTTTTTTTTTGGTTTTTTGTTTTTGTTTTTGTTTTTTTAATCATTTTTAGTGAGGCCCATATTACGTTTTTTAAGACTTATAAAGTGTGTTAACATCTATGTCGACATCAATGTTGGTGGCTTCACCTGCAATATTATGTAATATACTTGTCAAAATGTGAAACTCTTGTGACCAAGTCCAACATTTCTAATCTTGTGGATCTTCATGAAATTTAAAGGGATTGTACAACAGGTCAAATTGTCTAGTGCATATGATACTAGAGACACCGTCTGTAGTTTTGAAAGATATGAAATTTCATATTTCGAAAAGTTGAATTAGACATGCAAAATTTATATGATAATTAAGTACAATATGTCCAATGCTAATACGTTATAAAAAAATCAGTGATGTTGACTTATTTTGTTAGGTTACCTGACCTGTACAGTTGGACGAGTTGATTATGTAATGGCAGGGTATGCTTTGACAACAATGATAAAGAGAATTTAACCTCCAGATCAAAACTGCACTTGAGTACACTGTAGTGCACTGTACATAAAACTTGGGGACCTACTTTTGGGTCACCCTTACCCAATGATTTTGTGACCTTGACCTATTTTAAGGTCATACAACACTGATGAAAATGACATTTAATGCAATATCTTGATAAAGAATAAGGCGAATGATACCAAATGTGTATGGTGTGGAAGTTGATACTGTATTTTAGAAATTGTCGCTCTTGACTTAATTTGGTGCTTTTTGCGCCAGTACTTGATGCGGGAAAATAAGACGCGCCAAACTTAATTGACATAATGAGAGGTTATGTGTAGACACGCCATGATGCGCAAAACTAAAACACGCTAATTTACGGAAAAACAAGTTTGCTGGAATTTAACCACACGCCAAATTTCTAGAACTACAGTATTGCATAATATGAACGACCTTGATTAATCTATCAAGGTCATGGAGAAGATGCAGTTTAGGACATTTTTTATCGATGTTGGTCAGCAGAGCAACAGGCCCACGGGCCTCTTTTTATATGTTGTTTCGAAAGATGGCAATATCAGTGATACCAAATCGTGAAGGATATAAGTTATCATATGTGATGTCATTCTATTTCAGGGGAAGCCTGTTTTTGCAAAAGAACAAAAAGATGGTATCAAACTTAGAGTTTCGCAAAAATATGACCATGGTGGAGACAAATTAATAAAATGCACCGTGACAAATTAGTGGCTGAATGATGCACTTCTCTGTGTAGAAAGCTCTGCTCGAATTGTGTACGCATTTAACTTAATGCCCATAAAAAATGTACAGCGTTAAGTGAACCAGACATATATGATTATTTATACACCCAAGACGAGTGTCATCTGTGATATTTGATCTATATTTAGAGACGTCTTGCCTCAAAACCGTAGGATTAACCTGTTACGACGCTTTACAGTACATAATACTGATAAGAATGGAAACACGGATTAAACACACTTGTCGTGCCAACTGTTGTGCGAATTGGCCTTAATTGAAAGAAGTTGCAGATTTTTAACACAGTTTGTTTTTCGACAAAAAGCCATTTAAGCGATTTTCATTGAAGACAGAAAATATAAGTTGATTTTGTACATAGAATTGAATGGACAAAAATCTCGACTAAACAAGATTCCAAAAGAACTTTCATCATGAGCAAAAAGCTTTCCAGTGAGAAAATAATGCCACAGACTGACCATGTTATGATTTAATTTGAGTGATAACATATAAAATAGCAAGATTTTAGCGTTTACATTTAAGCTTGAGGCGTTAAATAAAAATATAAAGAGGAAGTACATGAAATTTCCCAACATCTTTTAATTTTAATTTCAAATGCCAGATTGCATGGTTCAAGATGGTTTGATAAGAACACATTTTCTCTTGGTTTCAGCATGCAACGTAGTATCCATGATACAGGAAGGAACAATGACGCTCAAAAATTATGGCAAGAAGTCTAACTGTAGTATTTCCATTATCTTCCCCGAGGAAATTAACATTCTCAGCTTGGACGTTGGAGTCACCGCCGAAAGAGCCTCACAAACGATGGAGACTGGTACTCTGGAGAAGGTACGTCTGCTCAGGGGAAATCAAACGGCATGTCCCGTAATGGTTAATATTTGCACAATGCCAAATAGTTATCTCCGTAATTTACAAAGTAATTATGGCAGATATATTCAATCGGAAATATCTGCCCCCAAATCACCTGTAAAGCATATGCTTAACACCTGTGCCATTAAGCAGATGTGCTGCGAAAACCTACGGCCTTTAGAAATACATACGTCCTTCAGGTTCATCACCCGGTTTTATAGCAATTCATTCAAAAGAACTATACTTTATTCTTTAATTTGATGAGAAGATTAACGATATCTTTTTCCAGCAAGGTTTACTTTCGTATGGGTATTTTCGCTTGTTTGGATACTCTGTTAATTCAAGTGCAGTGATCGGTGTGATACACCGCCTTTTCTGTGTTATCCAGTGTGCAATGTTTATATTATTATAAAGCATTAGAAGTATAGTGTGGGTTGTGGTAATTGTGGATGATGAAGTATTAAACATGAAAGACGTCAACACGTAACTGGAACTGATATTTACATGAGCGGAAATTGCAACGTTCAAAATGTGAGGTATTCTTACATGTATGTAAACATAGCTGTAATTAATTTGGCTTACAAACGGGAGCTACATGTATATATTTATATTTATCCAGTAATTTAACTGTATTTGCACACAAATACTACATATATATATATATATATATATATATATATATATATATATATGCAGAGAGAGAGAGAGAGAGAGTAAACATTACGTTGACGAATGAACAGCTAATGAATTCAAAACGTAGCGTTTCGGAGAGATGTAAGGCCTCGATGTTAATATTTTACATGTGTTACTGCAGTGCCCTGCAACATACGAAAAAAATAGGTTTACATATATACACAGTATATCAATATATCAAGCATTAAGCTGAGAGCCTGTACCATGACATGTATTTTAAACCGTGATTTTCAATGTAATTTGATCATGGTTATTCATACACGAAAGCCGAAATGCTATTTATCGACTGTGATTGCTCGTGTCAGATATCATAATGTGATACTTTCATCGTTTGAAAATCAGTCAACCCTTTCGTCATAATATTCCAATAGAATCAGCATACACAGAATTATGCATTATTCTAGTTCTGTTGTTGCAACGTGGACACATATCACTTCTATAAAATGCACATGCAATGCATTTGAGATGCATGTAGACTTCAGTGTGGATACACGAGTAGGTCTTGTTTTAAATCCCAAGAAAGTGAGCGAGAACAAAAAATAGTTTCATTATATATTTTGATTACGTCAGCCTCTATTGATGTTTCAAGATATGACAAACCTTGATATTACATTTGCTAGGTTTTTTTTTGCCGTGTGGATCCCTAGAAATAAAAATAAATAAATCAAAAATTAACAAATAAATGGATGGATGGATGGATGGATGGATGGATGGATGGATGGATGGATGGATGGATGGATGGATGGATGGATGGATAGATAGATAGATAGATAGATAGATAGATAGATAGATAGATAGATAGATAGATAGATAGATAGATAGATAGATAAGGAAGTAAAAAATATTACATTCGATAAAGAACAAATATCTATGAGCACACACAGATAATTAAATGGCAAAACCTTTGAAGGCCTACAGTTGCTTCCCTTAGCCCCCAGATAGACATAGGTATCTGAGTAAAAGTTCCACAAGCTTAGAGCAAACATGTCCGAGTCTGGATGGTAGTTTCACTCTTATATGCTAACATCTGACTTATTTCCCAGTCTTTATATCTCAGTTTTATTTGGCTTTCTTTTCTTTTTATAGGTAGTATTTATTTTCGTTACATTTAAATCTTTTAATACAGATTTACTTGATTTCATAAGTAATAAAGTGCTCTCAATATATTGCCCAAATTTGCGTCTCCTTAACCCCACACAATAATTATATTACCAACTTTATATAGTACACCTGACTTCAATGATAATCGATTGGAGATTTGATTTGCCCAAGCCTGTTGTACAGACTGACAGAGGTTATTAACTTTCAAACTTTTATCAATAATTTGACTTCTCGCAGATAATTTAAATCCCTAGAAATTGTGATTTGACGGACTATGCTGAAGCCACGTGGCTGACCTGTTGTGCACTGTTGCAAAATACACAGATCTATTTGACATGTAAGCTAAATTGGGGGAGAGGGCGCCTCCTGTATTTATCTTCCACACTCAGAGCCGTACCAATCGTGCACTTTTTGCACTTTGTTATACATCAATGTCCCTGTATTTCAGCTGTTTCACCCAGACTACACTTCATCATAATCTTTCCTCTGTGCCATAAGTCTTTATTGTCCGAAACATGGATGTACAGAATAGATGTACACATGAGCCGAGTTCACTTGAACCATGCGTTAGCTGTAGCCTTCACATGATTCAGGGTTGATACGGTGCTTACAGGATTACAAACAAATGGTTTTTGTGACAAGCTATTCTGGGATGATATTGTGGGACATAATCACTTTGATCCATTCCGTAACGCTAATACCATCTGATCCGTTATTGCTTGAAGGCATTAAAACTGTCCCTGGCTCTGGCCACAAGAAGGGACCGGATCTCTTTTAACTTGGTTGGCGGGCCTTTTGGCTGTGATGTCATCAATAGAGTAGTCATGTGGTAATTAGTTCCCTTGTGATATTTGCCAGGGCAAAGGTTTTACCCACTTCTTTAGGTAATAATGCAGTTTGACCCACTTAATTCGTCATCTGTTGGCCATTTATTTATTTATTTCCATCAAAATATTTTGAATTCGATAGCTTTTTCAACACCTTGAACATACTTCTTGTTTACACTGTCTTGATGTCCCTTTGTTATATTCACATGTAAAGGGGACATTTGGTTTGTATTATCCAGTTTTTGAACAACTATCCGTGATTTAGGTGCTGTGACATTATTAGATGATAAATAATTGTGTTCATTGTGCATTTTAATTTATCATCTTCATATAAGTCAGAAACATTGAGTATGTTGTTGTGTTCTGTAAATGACAACTTTACCAAAACCTGCACTCCTGGCTTCGAATACCTTAGTGACATTTCTGTTTTATATGATGACTAAATGCAGGGTTGTATAACAAATGTTGGACAAAATGCTTTTAATGTTTGTGCTTCATGATTCTTCTATCTTAGCAACGCATAGGCTGATTTCAAATATTTAGGTCGGTCGTGGTAACAAATTAAATGAACGCACTTTGGCGGGACATGCTCTCACTGCCTGTTTTCTTATTTACAGCACTCTGTATAATTTGTAATTTGTTTTCTTTAAACTGACTGCATAAGCCCTAGTTGGGCTGGGTACCTTATTTGCATTATGTACATCTACCTATTGTATGTTTACATGGTACGGGTCAGTATAATAAAGATTTATTTATTCATTCATTCATTGACTTTGGCAAAACAAAGATAACTCGTGGTGGAAATATTTTGGAGAGCATCTGAGGTATCTGAGGAAATCTAAACCACATTGGGACATGTCCAGTGACTTTAAATGCATCATAGGTCATACTTTAATGTTGTATTTTCCCTAAGAAAATGCATTGATTGTGAAAGGTTAAAACGCCTTTGCCTTTTACATCCTTTGGTTCTCTTCCCTACAGTGTGCCAAGCGAAATCGTTATGACCGGGTGGAACTGCGCGATGGAGATGGCCTGGATCCCACAGCAATGCGGAAGCATACGGATGTCTGTGGACTCGACTCTAGTCCTAGTGAGTTAAAGCCTCTGAATATAAAATGCAGAAAAGTTAAAATTGATGTCTAGAAGCTAATGGCAAGACCGTAAATCCAACGTACCCCGTTGATATTTTTTTCATATTCTAATGTAGGGAACCTGTTCCTAATAGAGGTACTAAGCTGAATCCAATGATTTAAATTTCGCTGAAGCAGTAAAAACAATTAATCATAGCACCAAAAGTATAGTCTATAACAACTTAAGCAAACTTTTCTTCCTTTACTGTCACGTCCAATTGCGATATTGATCTCTTGATTTTGGTTTTGATCTTTGCCCGGCATCGAATTTGAGACTGCACCCTATTCTAAGTTTATTATGTTAACAAATGTTCCATCTGCTGATTTTAGTTAGAATGTTTTACAAACATAATATGACATGATGGTCACAGCATGCTTAAAGATTGTACAAGTCGTAGCGCAAAAGGACAACTAGGGTGTAAATAACTATGTTATTGAGGCTGATACGGAAAGTCACTTTCTCCCTAAGGGGCCACAAGAGTACTGTGACACATTCAGTGAACAATTACAATTCGTTATTTAGTTAAATTTTGGTTATCATTTGCCTTACTAGTTCCACTGTTGGTATTTTAAGTACAAAGTTCGAACGTTTAGTGTGAAGTTTAAACTGACTCAACAACTTTACTCGGCTCATTTTGGGCTCATTGCGTTCAAAGCGTGCAGAGGAAGGTCTCTGCAGTTGTACTTGAATGAAAAGTCGCTTTACAAGAAATAAACAATCTGGTGTCCTTGTGTCAATTCACATCGCAGTCGAATTTTATCGAAATCAGCAGTGAACGAGTTAAGAAATCAAACGTTTGTGATCAAGCATAGCAATGGGCATTATTCAAAGGAAGTAAAAATGTATGTCCAATCGATCATCAAATGGCAAATGCGGAGGTATTTGGCCTATGAAAGAAAAACACAGTCGTAATCTTGGAACAATTTAAATGGAGTTAAATTGAGAACGTAACCGGTGTAATTCCACAGAATACCACAATTGGAATTGATGAAGTGAAAGCTAGAGACATATTCATTACCGCTATATATATATATATATATATATATATATATATATATATATATATATATATATATATATATATATATATATATATATATATATATATATATATATATATATATATATATATATATATTATATATGTATAATATATATAATATATATATGTGTGTGTGTGTTTATATATCCGTTAACGCTTTAGAAATCACCTTCAGAATTTTTATCATATACGTTAACCGCAACTTATAACTGTAAAGCACCACTCCATCCAATGGTTTCAACCAGTTCAAAAGTTAAAAAAAGTGGAAACAAATCGATAATGTTGAAACTCGAATGCTTTCCTTTTTTCAGAGTAAGACCGTCAGATCATATAATCAACCAGTACCTTTATCATATTTCTAAGGACCAATGATTTAGGGTACTTTGGTTGATTACATTTATCCTATTTCTAAAGAATCAAATGATTGAGGGTCGTTGAATCTGCCAAGAAATTATGACATCACTTGAACCAATGGGTTTTATTGCAGAGAGGCGAGTGTACAAGCTGGGATGTCAACATTCCGTTGTGCGATTGATCTCTAGCGGGAATTATTACAACTCAGTGACATTCAAGTTCCGACAACTGACGGCTTCCCAGCTTTTTCTGTTTCGGGGGGTGACCTGCTAAAATATGAGCGGCAGGTTAGTACCCAAGTCATGTCAAGATTTTTTTTCTGCTGTTAATAGGGTCGACACGTTAAATATCATTTGATAATTCAGACTCAGTCGAGAAAAGCTATCGATTATGGATTATCTTAATGAATATTAAAGACGTCTCAAGTAAAACTGTCAAAGCCATGCCAGTGAAATTTATAGGGATACTGAGAAAGTTATATGGAGTCCCATGCTCACCTGATCTTGAGCACACAAACTGAAGTGTACCTGTGACCATCGGAATACGACGTAGATTACACTCTTTGAGACCATCACCACGGGCAAATATCTGAAATACTAGCTCAATAGTTCTCAAGTAACCACTTAAAACAATGACTCAATAGTTACGTTTCAACTTAAAATACTAAAATCACTAAAGTGGCCATATAACCTTGGAAACTGAGTCGAGATCAACTCTATGCATCTCTGTTTAGATCATATACAGGACCATTACCATGAGCAACATTGAAAAAGATTCTGAATTAATTCCCATGATATGAAGAAAATAGTGCCAGTAAATTCAGTGTCCTATTACCTTGAATACGTGACATCAATTTCATCCATGTGCACTGTCAAGGTCAAGCTGGTTCTAGAATCATCATTTTAATGCAATGTAATTGAATCTATCGTTATAAAGATATAAGCCAATATGTTGGTTTGATTTTTAAGGTTACCCGTGGTCATAATAGCACTGAAAGTAATTCCACGGTTGCTTTCCTTGTGATGTTAAATGGTAACCATGGGCCCACGATCCACCATTATCGCCAACCAATACATCAGTTTGTCCTTTCACGGTCACTGAGGGTAAAAATTGACTACACCAAACGAAAATTCACTATTACTTTACTATTTTTGTTTTATAGTAAACATGGGCCTTGGTCCACTATGACTGAGATATAAGCAAACATGTCATATAAACTGCTCTCCCTACAGTACCATCACTAACATCTTCATGTACGTAGACCGATAAATCATTATTTCCCAAATTCGTTAAAGATAGGAAATCTTATCAGCAAGACGTAATTAAATTGAGTGGCAAATGAGACAAGGTACATTCCTTACCATGTTTAAAGAGAATTCAGAATGTGGTTTTGGAGAAGTCGAAAATAACAAACAAATGAAGGTTGAGATGTCCACAGAAGTATCCCCGTGCAATATCAAACCAATTTTGCGAGTGGCCTCTGAAAGAGAGATTTGTAAGATGTTGCCCCCCCCCCCCAAAAAAAACATATTAACATAATAAACGTTTAAAAATCAGTGGATCGTCACGAGTTGCACAACCTAGCAGACACCAACCTTAAGTCCGTGGCAATGAACTTTGAAAAGACTTTGGCTGCCGGTTTTGCAGAGGTAGTCGAAAATGTGAATTACCAAAGTAATCCCCATTGATGTGAACTGCAATGAATAGGAATGTATGCATTTACCTATAAGTGCCAGAACTGAAAACATGCACGAAAAAGTAGGCATCCGAAGCAATGGCACGTAGTCATTGCTTTCTTTGACTTTTCCATAAATTACTTTTACTTCAAACTTCGTAAGTAAAAATAGGCACTAATTCATAAAAATAATGAAAAGGCACAGCGCCTCCTGTTGACTGAATTAGGGTTTGAGGGTCTCCAGATTTGTTATTATGTAATCTTGAAGCAATTAGCCAAACAGTATTGAAAAAAAGAATACTTTCTTAGATTTGGCCAAAAGTGCATAAAAGAATCATTCTAAAAAAATCCAATTTTAACTAAAGCCTAGCCACTTTAAAGAAGCAGGTGTTAGAAAACCATACAAAATAGATCCCTACCAAATCAGAAGGAGATCCGGCCAACGGTTTTGGAGAAATCGAAAATGTGTTTGTGGACAACAGGAATACGAAGGAACAGACAAACACACGGATGGACGACGACGGGCGGAAATCTAACACACTAGCTCACCTAAGAAGTCAGCTGAGCTAAAGGTGCATATCATTTTGGCATCGATTACTAAGAGCCGAAAGACATTATATTGATTTTAGAAATACGTATCGATGTTTGTTTCACCTGTGTGTTTATTTTATTGAATGTAGTGCTCTATGGTGTCGGTCACATATCATATGGTACAACCGGTTCTTTTGATTTATTTTTCATATAGACGGGAACGGTAGCGGCCATTTACACATCGATGCGTCACGTATAACTCTATTTGAGGAGCGCAATCATTGTTGACATCCGGATTCTTGATATATTCGACACAAAATCATACAACTTCTGCTCATAATGTTTGTCCAAGGCTGGGTTACAAACTCAAAAACCTCAATTGAGTATGCCGATTGTTACTGTGGATTAAAGTGAAACGATGAACGGGATTTTCTTGGGGACATCTAAATTTGAACCTAGATACATGCTTGGTTCTTTTCCTGGCTGCAAGTGAAATAAAAAAGGTGAAAAATAAGTCATCGTGCGTTTCGAAGCGTTTTGTGATAAAGGGCTTGAAAAAGACAAAAGATAATGATGAACTTCCAGAAGAGATGTGACCACCCAATCACGTATAAATTTGGAGCACCAATCAAATCGTTTGACATGTGTGCCTCTTAGAGATAATTCCGTGTCAATGGGATGAAGCATGGATATAAAATACTTCTTGCGTTGTTTTGTTCCTTAAAACCTGAAGAGCGCCGTAGGGCGAGAAATGTATCTGCAGGAATCATTGGGTGTTTTATTTCATGTTCCTGTCAATTCTTATAATAGAATGTTGTAGATGAAGCAAATGACAGAGACTAAAAAATGCATGTTAAACTTTTCCCGGTGCTGTTAACCCATTCCTTGTAAGAGTACGACAGAGTCAACAGCTTTGCTGGCGCAGGTGGGGCGCAATGCACCCAACACATGACAAGGAAAGCTAATGAATGGTTTTACATACAAATCGCAGCAAAAGTGTTTTCGACTAAAGAGAAATTTTAAAATATTTAGGCAAACGGCAATTTACATCCGGGCCCTTTTGAGCGATATTAGCGGGAAAAGGTTAAAGCGGTTAGTATGAACCATGAAAAGCAGGTACCCGGAAGTCCCTTACAGAAAAAGAAGGGTTTCATTATCCAAGTAAATTTCCATCCTTAAATTCAATGTTGCTGAGCACTGAAAACGATTCCGAACGCTCTGGTACATGTTTATGTACAAAGAGGTTGTTTTCATTTGTTGCCTTTAAAGTACAACATTAACACTTCACTGTGTAGTGGTGTATAATTAGTGGAAGGTTTCCGAAGATTGTCCTTACCTGATAGTGCCTGTTCTCACAGATACGTGACCATATCGATAGCTCATGTCCATAAAAGGATGGTTGAATGCATTGTACCTTGATAGGCCTCGGTCTTGTCGCAATAAGGGCACTTCATAAATCATGGACAACCCGGGGTGCGTAAGGCGTACAAAATTCATACGAATTACACATATGCTGAACGGCACGGATCATGCACAACAGTCATATCATGTGAGCTGGAGCGACTCTAAATATTTGGCCAGATAATTGCCATCGTCACTAATTAGAAAACAGTCACTGGTATGGTATAACTTGTACATATTTGATCTTGCAGGGTTTTTTTTCAAAACACAGCAATAAAAAAAGAATGATACCATGTTGGATCATTTGAGTAATCTCGTAAGTGGATTTGTTGTTGGACTAATTCCATCATTTCAGCGACTGTACATTTTACAATGGAGCACCTTTGGGGGGTATTATTTGTTCATTCTTGCAATAGTTAAGAGCAAAAATGATACACTGGATCGATTTGGGATATTGTTTCCATCCCTTCCATTCAAAATCATTAATTGTACCGCAGATCAGTGAGGGGGTTATATTCATCCTTTTTGGAAGAGCAAAGGGTTGCACTGTGGATAATATGAGGAATTATATTGATTCTTCGCATGAAAAGCACCATGAATTTTGGGAAGGACATCGCAGAAACTCCCAAACAGAACATTTTCAAGCAAAGAAAGTAAAAATTGTTCGCTGGCTTTATATATGTATATATATATATATACATAAAGCACATAATATATGTGTGTATAAATACATCAACCAACAAATCTCAGGAATGTTGAGGTGAATAAACACAGGCTTAGACATCTGTAGCAAACATTATACAGTTTCATAAAGTGTATAAACAAGAGTTGAATAGAGCATTTTGCGTGCTGACAACTGTTGTTTGTCAAGAGAGTGGGAGAGTGTGTGCATATGACTTGCCAGTATGTACCTAAATATTAAAGAAAATGCTTCATTTCTCTTGTGATTTATTGTTTCTGTTTTATATCAAATGAAGTTAAATTCTTCCTCTTTCACAACTGTTGTCTGGTGTTTCAGAAACCAGATATGTAGAATATATGTAACGGCATTCCTACTATCTTCTTGGGACATGCAGGAGGTGTTTCTTGATAATTTAGTAACGTCAATTTTTTCTACAAACTACCCAAAAGCATTGTATTTGTATGCTTAAAATTATTGATTTAGAAAAACTACCGTTAACAGGGTATCAAAATGTTACTTTTGTTGTAGTTAAAAAAACCAATGACTGTTTGCTGTGTCCTACAGGTTTCACTGAAATCTCAAAACCGCCTCAAGCCTCTTCTTTGACACATCGTTCTGATTTAGGATGTTAACATGCCAAAATATTTTCTTTGGTTGTCAATGAAAAAAAAAATCACAAAGACTGTATGTCTGCCTAGCTATGTCCTGATGGGACTGGCTAAATGCCCAACAACTAGGTGAATGAACGGATGAACTTGATTTCGCTATACCTCAGACAATTGAGGCATTCTGCCGAGAAACAGGAATACATAGCAATAAATACAGAGGTACAAACAACAACAAATTATAGACACACACACACACACACACACACACACACACACACACACACACACACACACAAAAGTAACATACGAACATACAAGGAATGATTGGTGTTCCTCAATTATACAGGTTGTACAAATTACAGCAGGCCTTCAATTTCTATTGTAGCAGTCAAAAACGATTCCAGAATGTAAATTACTTCAATATCATGACATTTTATCAGAAATAGAAATTTCTCATTGTCGTCTAACTCTTTAAAATTTATAAATATTTCATTAGCCAAATCTATCAATTTTTACGTGGACTAGAAAATTTTGTGCATTCAAGGAAGGAATAAAATTCATTTCCAGTAGAACAGCATGTATCACAAAGTCGTTGATCAGGTGGTATTTTTATCGGTCGTTTGTGTCTGTCAACTCCAATGGGGAGATTATGCGCACTGATTTTCAGTCGTGTAAGACTTTCTGTACTGTAGCATTTTTAATTACATATAAATATTTGTCTAATTCGAAATTTTCTTTCAATTTAAGGTACGTTCTCAATTTTTATCCGGTTGTAGTATTTTGAATTCCGAATTTTTCTTTGAACAGTTTACTTATCATTTTTGTCGGTTAATCCTCAAACTTAACTCCGTAATTATCCCAAATATCTTTACACTCAATAAGATCCAAAGTGCTTGCAGTTGTTAACCATTGAGATTTTTCTGTTATCCTTAAGTCTTGGTTACATTTGAAGGCATCATACAAAAGTGATTCGGAATCAAAATTCATAATACGATGCCAGTTCTTACATACACGACTGAGGATCATCAAGGAGTAAGGGTATTGGCGTGTTTCACTTTAAGAGTAATGCTATGTTGCAGGCTTATCTATCGACTCCCAAGCAATATCTCAAAAAAAAAACCAAAAAACAAAAAAACCGATGTAATTTATCGAACGGTGTTTTAAAGTTATAACTTAGATCACTCTACAATTTAGTTGGTTGGATAGTATCCGCTCCCCAAACTTCACAACCATAGAGAAAATGGGTGCAATCGTTTTTTCTGAAAGGGATGCAAGAACAATCAGATATCTGTTTAATTACTATGTAAAACTTTCTTCAATCTGCCTAATGCTTTCAGTGCTTTATCACTAGGTACTTCACTGGCACCCATAAAATTTTCATTAATTTTAGCGAAATTTCTATTCCCAGATACACGTATGTTTTTACAACTTCAATTTCTCTTTTGCCAAACTTAAAACAACAGAAGACTAATTTACCAGTTTTTGTTAAATATCATTACTTTTGACTTTTCTACATTAACAGACAGTTCCCATTCTTGACATTATAAGGAGAGTTTATCCAAATAGCATTGCAGACCAATATCAGATTCGACAAAAGAATACGATCGTCTGCGTATAATAAACAGGTAATTGTTTTGCATGGTACAGCGTTACAGGATCACCGTCATTATCAAATATAGAACGGAGGTCATTGACATAAATATTAAAGAGAGGGGGGCTAGTCCCTGTAGACTGGTCTGCCTGGCATAGCCTTAGGCAACCTCTGACCTATTGATGTCGTTTTCAGATGTAAGAAATAGATGGTTTCTTTATTCTGTATTTAACAGGGAATTACCAATTGCGTAAATGAAATCAAAGAATGCTAAACGACGGTAGATCACATGTCATCCTTGTTGCTTATTGAACAATTATATTATTTCAAAAGGAACAAGTTTCTCGTTTCAAAATGGCTGTACCATTCCTTCACGAGTACATAATTCCCGGTAAATTTCCTTATTAAATAAAGAAGAAACTATATCTAACATGGCTGGAGAGGGTTTTTTTTTTTTTTTTTTTTTGTTTTTGTTTTTTTTTTTTGGTTTTTTTTTTGGTTGTTTTTTTTTATTATTTTTTGTTTTTTGGGGGGTTTTTTTTGGTTTTTGTTTTGTTTTTTTTTTTTGTTGTTTTTTTTTTTGGTATTTTTGTTTTTGTTTTTCTCACTCGGGATTGGTGTTAGTGGGGAAAATCACGAGGAACGGCACTCAACAGAGGCACCGCGCGCAAGGCACTCTGAGAGAGTAATCTTTCTTTCCGTTTAATCCGATGAGAATCCGCCAAATAGCTCTGGTGTTTTAAGAATCCTTTGAGATATTGTGATCCATTCGATCTTTTATCTTCTTTGCTTTTTGCTTTAATTTTACATTGGATAGTTTGTGGGGGGGTGGGGGGTTGTTTTTTTGTTTTTGTTTTTTGTTTTTGTTTTTTTTTTTCATTTGTTTCGGGGGGGGGTTGTTTTGTTTTTTTGTTTTTGTTTTTTGTTTTGTCTTGTTTTTGGTTTTTTTGTTTTTGTTTTTTTGTTTTTGTGTTTTTTGTTTATTTTGTTTTGTTTTTGTTCAATATTCTGCCCAAGGCCCGCGTATAAGATGTAAGATGACGGCTACTCCGATCAATAAATGACCAATGCCAAGAGAATCTTGTGACAGCCTTTATATTTTTTTGTAAAATTACTGGATCTAGCTTTCCAAAATAACCTGGGGGACCTGTATGTGTCTTTTAACGCACAACACACTCCAACACCGGTTACTTCTAAGAGGTTCAAGCTTTATTTACCATTTAGGCCTACATTCTTAAAAATGATGACAATTTCAATCCAAGGAGCGAGAAAAAAATACCGTTCTTAAATGACACTAAATATTGCACTTTACACAGATTTCATTCCAAATATTATTATAAATCTTACGTCTTTCGCATTGCTTTGGTGTATCGGCGAAACATAACTATAAGTTATCTACGGGAACCTTTTTGTTATGTGTATGTGCCCCAGCACAGGTCGATGTTTATGTCTATTGTTTCATTTAAATACTTCGATGAATCAACTTTTTATCCACCATAAAAAAACTCATAGTAAAGACTCAAAATTTCTTGCTTTTAAAACCCATATGTCACTAATTAATTCTTCTTTAAGTTTATTGATAGAGTCTGTATCTAACCCATTATTAGGAAGATAACTGTTTTGTTGAAGTTTAACGTAAGTTTCTTTTCTGTAACTTGAATTTGGTTCGTTGAACAGATGATTATTACATTCATTTAGTTTATACTGACATCCCTTGGTGAAAACAAGCAAGAGCAGAACTATCAAAACCATTATCCACTTCAGCATCATTGTAGCCTTATTCTTCAACATCGCTATCAATTCCGGCGAAAGGTATAAGTACAATATAGGACATATAACCTAAACAAAAAGGAAAACAGTTTAGCCACCCAGTATCTTAAATGGCAGTGCGCTTAATTACATAACAAATTTATCCATAACTTCACAAGTGTTCATGTTTTTATCTGAAAGACTCAGACATCACCATAGACTTTCCTTCTATACACATGAACACCGCAAAGTTGAAAACGTATAGACTCATATATTTTACATGGATTGCGAAGCAGGCCAAACCCATATTAATCACTCTCCATGGCACAGATGATGGCGTACATTTTCCTTCTTGCTTGTTTGGCGAGGGAACCGAAGGACTCGGAGAAAACCGGGCCGCAAAGGTGAAAGGCGAGCGTGTTGCACCTCAGCCAACCGTGTACAGCAAAGTTATATTTGTTTTTGACGTTTCCCGTCGACAAATAATTTATTTTCTCCGCCAAAATGTACATTTAAAGCTAAGTCAAATCTACAATTCTTGCGACTTATAATGAATATTCTCATTTCCAACAATTCCAACTACGAAACATTAAAACAGGAGAACTCAGCACCTGCAAGGTTATCCGAAGGTTACCCAAATTCTCTACTTAAAACGGCAAAAAACATGTATAAAGGTAATTTTTACAACTGTATTGAGGCTAATAATTGTTACTTGTTGACTGTTTTTATTCATTTGTTTCGAAGGGAGCTGTTTCATAGGGAAACTGTTCATCTTTCCCGATCTTTAACCTATCGGGACACTAAATGATTCGCTGTTTATACCTTGGCAGATTGAGAAGTATCCCCAGTGACTTTGCACATATTATGTGGTCATGCAAATTAAACAGTGGCAAATAATTACTCTTGTCAACGTAAGGCAAGATCTATAACAGGCGACAGACGGCAAATAAAACAATAATACAGCATCTGACCAAAGATAGATGAAACATGGCAATGCTGTCAACTGTGAAATGGAAACGCAATGGACATAATTACAAGCATGCGAAACGCAGAGGGCTACTGGATAAATTATTAATTAAAAATTAAATCAATAAAAATGCTGTGCTGTCCTTGAAACTGCAAACAGAATGCAAAATGTGACACTTCTGTCTCTTAGCCCCTGACAACATACGTTGCGTGAGTTCATTTTTCTGGAGCAAACGTCGTAAAAAGAACCCAATCTTTGCATGATGTGTCTTGTGTTGCGAACCTCCGTGTCGTGCTCAAAAACCTTATTAAATACACTGGATTAAATTATATGATTTAATCTATCAACACACCAATTTTCAAGACAGTGTTGCTGATGGAAGTTAAAGTTCTAATAAGAGTACACAGCCTCCCGGCATGCACTATGGAAAGGTACAATCCTGCACCGCAGCTCTTCAATAGGATTTCAACAAGTGCAACCCACGAAGAGTTTAATGAATCAAACATCAATACAATCCATTAAGTCAAAATATGATTAGGTAATGAAAAGCAGAAATTATTTGTAGAAGTATGCTTGCAATCTGTGTCTTTCATTACAGCTGTGCGTGGCAAGTAATTTTAGCCCATTAAATAGAGTTGCATTCGGGGACTTACAATTTGCACGTGACTTCCATCATGGGGGTTGTGTGTTACAGGCACAATGTAACTGTAGATACGCTTCTCACTCTCAGTTTTAATTATCACTGCATCCGCGAGTGCAGGCGAAACTGAATTTAAATCCCACTGTACATAGCTCAGATGATGTTAAAGGCCACTTCACCGCGGATCCCGTCAATCTACCTGCAATGCCGTCGGTATTGCTCATCACTTACCCCTGTCCTGTTGCATGGTCTAGCAGCAATGACAGAGACCCCGTGTAGTTCGGTAACCCTTGCACAAAAGCGGAAAGCAAACAGCCATTATTAATTGAATACAAGACTGACTTTTGGCCGGGTTGGTTTGGCACAGCAGCTACTACAAACACTGGTCAATAGGCTAAGACATATCTATGTTGTCATCGGAATGCGCCTTAACCGTTGTCCTCTTATATTAATGGCCCCATGTTTCAGTATTGACTTCTAGATTCACCAACTCGTGCCTGCTGATCATCCGCAGGGAAGTGCCATCCATTTTTTGACGGAATGCAACAAATATAGTGCATTATGCACAGAGATTTCAGAAGCTTTTCAGCCAGAGGTCATTGTAAACACAAAGATTTTTTTTTATTTATTTGGTGATGCGAACAAATCGACAGACTGAAATATAAAACTATTTGACAGCTTACACAAGTTTATCCTAAAACCAAAGAGATTCAGTGGAGATAAATTATCGTGCTAGCACGTTTTTCCATCTTTGTTTCTTTATCTTTATATACCATACTACTGTATTATCGTGAATGTATAAAACAGCCGGTTTCCGATAGCAACTTCGTAACCATGAAGAGGGATTCAGAAAGCTTCACAGCTTGTTTCACGATCCGCATTTCATACGAAATAAAATATGTTTAAGCCGAATGTTGTCACCACTGCAGGACGGCCAAAGACCTCCTGTGTCCCGAAGTTCATAGTTTCGTTGTGAGTGGCGTACAATAATTTAGTTAAAACAATGACAAATTGGCCATTATTGTCCAACTTAAAGGTGATGAAAATTTAAAGGTAAAAACATGGAGATAGTTGCAATTATTGCGATCTGGTGATGGATAAGGGCTACAATAAAATATTTGCTACTTCCAGGTTTTTGGTTTTAACATGTTACGTGAAGAGTATCCCCAGTAAAGTCAAAATTTTTCTTCACTACTTTTATTCTTAATTTCGCACGCACACAATTATCATCTGGATTAAATCGATAAGGGCGAGTTTTATAATGGAACGCGTTACGTTTTTTTCTCCATCTGTATCGAGCCAATACCTATTGTCCCCTTTGATGTATCATGAAATATATCAAATGGAGGGCCTGCGATATAATGTTTTCCTGTGACTCGCTTTATATCACGAACAATCCGTTGTATAATTAAAGGAAAGGGGAAAACGTACAGAATCAAAAATCATCACAGGATCAGTTAATGGACATAATTTGTTAACCGCACACCGAATGTACAAACATGCAAAATATGAACAAGAATCGCCCAGTGGTTTTTTATATAGTCATTATACTGCTACTTTTTACAATCCATTCTTATTTGCACTTGTATTGATCAATAATTGAATCTAAAAAACGTCGAAAATAAACAATTTACACAAGTTCTACGCTGAGCAAGCCGTTGTTAGCCAAGCAGCCCAGGTACATTCCCATCAATTTTTTAGAAAAACATCAAACAGTTTTTAAGCCGATATTTCAAATTACAAAAGCGAGAGAGGTTCACACAAAACAGAAAAGAAAATTCACTTTATGAAGGAATTATGTTCTGAGTTATTTAAGGCCCCATATTTGATTATGAGAAAACTGGATACACATGATATACAAACTGACAGCCTGAAGATACAGATATTTACATTCAAATAGCCTGATACATAGAGACTAACTCAATACTTATTAAATTAACTTACATGGCATATTTCACAATCACGAAGTGTATCATGAATATATATTTTGCAAGAATGGGGGGTCTCGCCATGCACCGCACTCTTTGCCACACAAAAGACACGCATGTGGAGCACAGGATGCGGAACCCCCCACCCATGTGTAAAATCTGAAGGAGATAGGAGTGATGTGATCGCTTAGCATAACCTGTTAATAGTGGAACCTTGGATGGATTTACAATGATCAATATTAGACTTTTTAAGATAGATACATTCCATGCCATACATAAGTGTTGGGGCTCCAATGGAATTCCACAAATAGGATTTTACGTCTGACGACAATCCGGGATAGGGCGTAACTATGGATGTGAGACTATATATACTTCGCCTGCAGGTATTAACTCTGTTTTTTACATGCTTCGAGAAACCTCCAGAGGAATCTATAGAAACTCCAAGTACCTCGACTTCATCGGCAGTCGCGATAGCATTATGTCCCAGATGCCAAGTAGGGGTGTCATTGAACATAGATTTACCAAGGATAATACATTTTGATTTTTTTAATCCCAAACTTCAACCGCCGGTGATCAGCATAATGGACACATGTGTCTCTTAAAGCCTGGTGACCAGTTATGGTCGAACTCATAAGGGTAACATCATCAGCATATGCACAAGAGTTGATTTTTAGGTCAAACAACCGAATGCCATGAGGTGCATTTTGAAGTTCATTAAGTAAGTCGTCAATAAAGATGTTGAATAACAAAGGGGATAAAATGCTACCTTGTTTCATTCCTCTGGTCATGTTGAACACGTGGCTAAGGCCACCTTTCCATCGCACTGTGGCGTTGGAGGATTTGTACCATTCATGTAAGAATGGCCAGTGGTTGGGAAGAATGATTCCCCAAAGCTTAAAAAAGAGCTTCGTGCCAAATACAATCGAAGCATTTCTCCGCGTCTAACGTACACAGATACATCGGAGAACCCCTGGCGTTAAAGTCAGCTGCAGTATCATTTATCATAGAGATTACGAAGGATGTGCTCCGTCCGTTACGAAAACCATACTGATTGTTGTTAGCTTCATAATCAGGCTTGATTAAGAGCTCGGTCATTTTTGCATGGGAAGTAATTAAAGTAATAGGCCTGAAACTTTCTGGATTATCGGGGTCTAAGGATGGTTTCTTGAGAAAAGGAATAATTATACCGGTTTTAAATAACTCTAGTACAATACAAATAGAGAGAATGACAGAGTATAGATTAGCTAGAATGTTACATAACGCAGATGCGAGACCGTGCCGTAGGGGGGGGGGGTGTCTGCTGATATTCCATCAATGCCAGGAGAGCTATGAGAATTCAGAGAACTAACTAACTGCGGTATCATATCAGGATTAATGTTTTCACTGGTCAAGTTGCCCTTAACAAGGGCTGCCTTAGTTGTTAACAAATTCACAGAAATGAGAATGATGGCCGTCTATTTCTTTGGTTTAAACATATTTTATTTCAAAAGAAAATACAGTTAGCCGACAGGCTCACCAGCCTATATTAGGGCCTCTTATACGTTTACAACAAGACAACATACATGTATAACAAGTAGATTGTGAACACAAATTCACAGATAGTTAAACAAACCTGACCAATAATGAGAAGAGAAGGAAGGGGAGCGAAAATGATGTGCGAGCATTGTAAAGATAATAGGATTTATACTATTTACCAGCTTTAATTATGTTCCAACTTGAATTTATCATGTTTTGAATGTTCCTGAAAGTTAAAGGTACTTCTGAACGGCCTCGAATATCTCCTCATTTTAATTTTTTGTGATTCTTCTTCCTTCAATTCCAAATAGCACGGTTTTCAGGTTGAAATTACCATAGGTAAGTATTTTACATTGTAGTTTATCTCTTAGTATTACATATTTGTTGCATTCAAAGAAGAAGTGGTGAACGGTCTCCAGGCTGACTCCACATGAGCACGATGGCGTCTCAACAACTCCAATTTTATACAGATCACTGTTCAGCTGGATACAGCCCATTCTCCTTCTGGAATGGATTATAGCATATTCCCCTCTCCGAAATAGTATAATTCGTTACGTTTTGGTTTAGTTTTGTTAAGTTCCCTTTTGAAATCGTCCAGATGCTCAATTGTCCTTGCTGTTCTGGATAATGAATTCCACTCACGAATGGCTGATGGAAAAAATGAGTTATGAAGTGGGGCTTTTTTGGCATCAATAGTTCTTATTTGTCTGGTGCGTTCTGAAACTGTTCCTGGTAATAGTCTTGAGATATATGCTGGGGCTAGTCCATTGATGATTTTGAATAGGAGTACCAATTTTTGTTTCCTTCTACGTTCAGTTAATTTTTCCCAGCCTGTCTCAATATAGATTTGTTGGAGATTAGCATAGGCAAGTGCTCCTGCCACAACCCGGGCTGCGGCCAGCTGAACAGATTCAAGTCTGTCTTTGTCCAGTTTCGTGCATCCATCCCAGACCACACTAGCGTACTCCAAACAAGGAAGTACAAATGAATAGTAAAGAGATTCGAGAGATTTTCCACTTCGCTTGTACTGTAGGCGCTTCAGGACACCGACTATTTTTTTTATTTTTTTTTATTTTGCAATAACATGATTGAGGTGTACTGACCAGTAAAGATCAGCAGAAGGCCAAAGACCAAGGTGTTTGTGCACTTCAACGTTTTCCAGAGTATTATTTCTTTAGAATCTGACATGACGTTTTTATAAAAACTAGCAAGTTCATGTGGGGCCAGAGTGGAATCAACATTAGAACGTCTCTGTTTTTCAAGTTCGTTCCAAAAAGCTGTTATTTTATTTATTATTTATTATTTATTATTATTATTATTATTATTATTATTATTATTATTATTATTATTATTATTATTATTATTATTATTATTATTATTATTATTATTATTATTATTATTATTATTATTATTTTTATTATTATCATTATCATCATCATCGTCGTCGTCGTCGTCATCATCATCATCATCATCATTATTATTATTATTATTATTATTATTATCATTATTATTATTATTATTATTATTATTTTATTTATTTATTATTTTATTTTTTTTTTTTTTTTTTTGAGAAGGTATTTATTTTGGCAAAATTACGATTACATAGAGAACGAATGTTCTGCCTAGATAACTTACGGAAAGCCTTCTTTAGACCCTTCCAGATCTGGTAAACTACACTATGTCTGGGGCGATCGAGGTCAACCCAGATGGACCACCAAAATTTCTTGTTGTTCCTAAGTTTACTTAATTGTGGACACCAGAAGGCTTTTGGTTTGTATGTTTTCTTGGAAAGACAGTCAGATTCTTTCGTGGCGTCATGTAAGATAGTATTAATCAAATCAATCCGAGCGTCTATCAGAGACTTCATGTCGTGTTCCCAACCAGGTGGCTGACCATACGGGATACCATCAAGCAGGGAAATATCCTGTACTAGTTTGTCAACAATAATATTGCAAAATTTCGCATTTCTGGCAAAATTTGACCAGTCAAGTTTGTACCAGCAATTGTTAACCTTGTAAGGTCAGCCCAGAGACCTGAACCTCAACCAGTCACTTATATAAGTCTATGTAAGTGACTGGCTGAAGTTCAGGTCTCTGAATGCTGCCAGATTGTAGCCTATAATAGGAAGGCAAGCCATTTATTCGATTGGTGATTTGCTGTCTTGTGTGTAATTGTCTTAGTTCAGTGACGTCTACCTTCTTTTTGCCACACAGTGTTCTATTTTGTCATATATATATATATATATATATATATATATATATATATATATATATATATATATATATATATATATATATATATATATATATATATATATATATATATATATTTGATGTGAAAGGGATTGACATAGGGCTATCCTTGTTCCCAATCGTTGTGTGTTTTCTTTTTCTTTCATTATTATTATTATTATTATTATTATTATTATTATTATTATTATTATTATTATTATTATTATTATTATTATTATTATTATTATTATTATTATTATTATTATTATTTTGCAAAAATATATTTAAACCCAGAAGGCAGGCCACCTTGCGCAGTTGCCAATTCCAGCAGTTTACGCTGCACGCTAGGACAGGCAAAAAAGCACCTCCCGCTGTGTGACTTATGTGTATTCAAGTTGTGGTCAAGTGCTTGTGTATTTCCCTCTTTTGAAGTTTGGGGCATACTACAGCAGTCAATATTAATCCATTTAGGCATGCACCGGGCCTACAGATACTTTTCAATGCGAGTCTTTACCATCACGTATCCCAAGCCTTGTTATAAATCATTTAAAAGAATAACGCTAAAAGGCTGCTGCACGTGGGCCTATCATTTCAGATTCAACTGGTTTTTAATTTATATTTACACTGTTTTAGCGTGCAGCGTACACTGCCAGTATTGGCACCTGCACAAGATGGCCTATGGTAAACTTCAACCAGTCATTTATATATGGAAAGTTCGCACGACTTTTGAAAAGCATCCCTTACCAATACCAGCTCAAACTGCCCAAACGCCGGCATTGGTAATCTTCCGTTACAGGTACGGCAAGGCGTGGTCAGTGCTGGGCAGAGACTCAGCTCCAGTTGCACCGGCAAATTTCACCGGTTTTGTCGCAGCCCATGGCTCCTTTGGATAAGGCCGAATTTCTCTCTCCTTCTCCCTCCCTGACCCTACATCTTCTCCCTTGTACTCAGTAAGGTCCCCTCCGGAAAAGGAACAGCTAAAACTGAGATTCAGCTTATTCTATGCGTCGCTACTGCCCTTGCTTTCTCTATCGCTATCCGCCATTGTATCACATTCACTCCCTTCCGTGACGTCACGACCCAGAACCCGCTTGATAGCCAAAAAGGCGCGAACTTGACAACTTCGGGCCGTCATGGGCAACCAAATTCTTTTGCAAGTAAAGGTATTTTCCAGTGCAAACATGGCACATTGTCTTCACAAAAGTGCTTTGACACTCCAAGTCCTTCACTTTGAACAAAAATAAATCTTTTGGCTTTTGGGACTTTTAAAGGCATAAGGAGACCAGCACCCCATGTGTAGAATTTGGGCATCAAAAGCACGTGTAATAGCTGCTGTTATGGCGGCGCCAATACTGAAAGAATGCCCTCTTTATGTCTTAGAATTGAAAGCAGCACATTTTAGTGAAGAGCGTAAATATGCATCAAATTTCCATCTTTGAAAGGGAATTGTTCCTGGACGACAAAACAAGGACCTGGAATCAGCACTACGTAACCGGGAGCAGGCAAGTAAGGCTGAAATAAGTCAAAGTCACCACCAGGCAAGGCTGCTATTGGAATGACCTGGGGAGCCAGTTTTTGGCTATTTTTGACACGTCTGATGGAAATGTCCACCCGTGGGATGGACGCATCGTTTCCAACTTATTTATTTGTTTGTCTGTTTGTTTGTTTTTTGTTTGTTTGTTTGTTTGTTTGTTTGTGTATTTGTTTGTTTATTTATTAATTATTTATTTATTTATTTATTTATTTATTTATTTATTTATTTATTTATTTATTTATTTATTTATTTATTTATTTATTTATTTATTTATTTATTTATTTATTTATTTATTTATTTATTTATTTATTTATTTATTTATTTATTTATTTATTTATTTATTTATTTATTTATTTATTTATTTATTTATTTATTTATTTATTTATTTATTTATTTATTTATTTATTTATTTATTTATTTATTTATTTATTTATTTATTTATTTATTTATTTATTTATTTATTTATTTATTTATTTATTTATTTATTTATTTATTTATTTATTTATTTATTTAGGGTGGCCCTGATCAGCACTCCGGCTGATTTCCATAGGGGGCCTGGTATACATCAGTAAGATGTATACAATTGTCTACAGGTGAAAAGTTTCCACCAATGTAGACATGTATGTATGTATGCATCTGTACATTGGATACATACATAGACAAAATTACCAGAGTCGTTAATCTGTCAAACCGAATCCCCCTCCTTGTTTGCCTGCCTACGCGCCTGATCACCCAAACGCGAAGCGCGCGGGTCATCAGGCGCGCCGGCAGGTAAACAACGAGGGGAATTCGGTTTAGACAAATAAACGACGAGGATTATTTTGTATTTATCCCCTACGGTCCATTAAGAAAGAAAAATAGACCATTTATACCTTTTTATTATTTCTTTATGGTATTAATTTGGTGGAGAGGAAAATTGGAAGGTCAGGTTGACTTGGAATTCGGTTTAGACAAAGAAACGACGAGGGTTATTTTGTAATTATCCCCTACGGTCCATTAAGAAAGAAAAAGGGACCATCTTTATCACTTGTAACATCTTATTTCACTGAATTACATGGGTCTTTGACACAGTCATGCCGCGCATGTGAATATAAAATTTAAACCACAAAGAAAAGCGGTCGACCACAGGCCTAATGGCGGATTTTTTTGAACCGCCGTCGCTTCAGACAAAAAATCTCGACGAAAAGACACTTTTTTATTATTTCTATATGGGATTAATTTGGTGGAGAGGAAAATTGGAAGGTCGCGTTGACTTGGAATGTTGCACCGGCAAACATTGCCAAGTGTGCACCCGTGGAGCTCAACTGACTGTTGGCCGTCAGATTGGCCCCATCAGTGACGGCAGCATTGCCAGCATTGCCCGAAGGAACGGGGAGATGGCTCCTTGCCACGCCAGCTGGGACAAACGATGAAGACAGAGTATGGGGAGTGTTTTGGACAGATGTTAGAGGTCTCTGAAAAGAAGAATAATTTCTCTGGAGAAGGCTGCACTTGGCGTGCTGTTGATTTCGGCTTCCTGTTGCATAATTGTTCACCGACTGCGCATTTTTGTGCCCGCTCAGCTATTTAATAATGGTTGGCGGGACACTTGGATGTGAAGTCGACTGCACATCTTGCGTCTTACAGATTGCTTGTTTTTTTCTGCCAATCATCAGTCCTGCATTTTGGCCCTAGTTTGCATCACAGAATCAAGTTTATTCTTACCCATTGGCTGGAATTTATACCACGGACCATCAGGTTTTCGGTCGTGATTTATGGCAAGGTAATAAGGCGAGTTTGGATATACCAAATATGGAATTGATTCCTTCCATACTTGGGAAACCATATCTCTGATTTTACAAATATGATCAAAAGTAGTCCAACCCATGGGATATGGTCAACAATATCACATAGGCCATACCCCATGGGTTTTCAATGTAATATGGTACAAAGTAAGGGATAATAAATAGGTTTAGTGCAGCAAAGATAAGGTGAGGCACTCTCGACGATAATTTGCCGATATTTTGTTTCAGCCTTACAGCGTATCTTTTAACAGTCTAAAGTAAAGAAATTCAGACCTTTTATCGCTAATACAACACCCGCTCACTACTTGTTATCCTTAAGCAAAAAGATCGAAGAAAAGCTCACGAATGAATAAACAACCCTACACTGTTTCACAATTAGTGTTGCAGGCTGCATGCGGTGCTCTAAATTAGAAAAGAGAAGGAGAGAGAGGAATTGGCTGGATGCGGACTATGTACAAAGTAGATAGTTCGGCTTTCCCGTGTTCCACAAGAAGTGAGCATGTGTTCGATGATGTTCTATACGTAAGCACGGGACCACTTCCAGTTTAAATCTGATAATAAATCAATTCTGGTCTCTGTATACGGGCCAATGTATTTTTCTTTCAGAGTTTTCAGCCATGGAGACTCAGACACGATGCTAGAGCTGTGAAGGATAATATTAACTGAAGGCGTTCAAGCGTCTTGGAGTCTTACAGCATACCTCTCGGTTAAAGAATCACTCTTTACGAATCCTGGGGCTGTTTTTTATGTTTAGACTGCAAAATCAGAAAATAATAGTTGTCTTAGTTCTTTAAATGACAAAAATAAATTGAAATTTCTTTCAAAATGGAACAGCTTACCGAACATTTGTAAAAAAGAAAAACCAAAACACAAAACAAACAAACAAACACAAAACAAAACGCTTACGTTAAAATTGGTTATATCCATTGTTTGAAAAACTTGATATAATGGTGAAGTAAACAAAAGGATTACTTCAAAATACGCTTCTCGGGTTTACATCTAATTTGGACCGTTAAAGTACATGTTACCCGACGAACGTATGCGATTTTGTGAGTAGCAACACAACTACGCGTCTACCGTGAAATATGATACAGCGAAAACAACGAACAAAATAAAGTCACCAGATGATAAAAGTAATGAATAGTAGAGGACGAGCGAGCGACCAAAGAAAAAGCAATTCAAAACCTTCGAAAATCATACATTTTGTGCTCCACACTTACGGTATACATCTTAGTATTTTGTACGTGAAAAGTTGTCCTACAGCTCACAATACATAATCCTTTAGCCGTTTATAATAAAGACCTACAATTGTGTTTTCCTGCAGGTCGCAATACATACTTTTTCAATTTGCTTTTATAGACTACATTCAGCACTATTGGCTGCCAGACTTAAATGATATACTCAAATCCTACTACTTATAAGTTTTAACTCATTTAAGTTCATACATTTGTAACCATAACATTTTCAGACTGAACCAAATGATCGGGTCAAGTCCGTGCTTCTTTGTTCATATTAAATCTGTTACAGAGTATGACTTCCTACAGCATAAAACAAGATTCCTGAGGTGAGCTCATGTTTCAGCTCCTAGCCTCAAACCCAAAATGCCATAAAATTATATGAAATAGTCCGAGGGTAAAGAAATCCTAAAAATAATAATAATGAAGTACTATTTATAGATACTGTACAATGAGTTAGCCCTTGTTTAGAACATATAGGCACACACGACAATTTAGATTTCTGATTTCAATGCCACTAAAAGATATACCAGACAGTTGTTATATGCTATTTTGTAGCAAAAAATAAAGACGCAATGAGAAGACTCGATTGCTACCATTGTATACAACTGCCTTCATTAAGATTTCTTCGGTTATTTACAGGTACGCAGTCCAGGAATCTTTTTGCCGGCTCCTGCAGATTTTAAGTTGTGAACCTCTTTCACTGGACAACTTGCAGTATTGAAACCAATAGATTGAAAGCAAATATCAGCGATCTTAGGGTCGTTACTGT
>OZ026630.1:51770757-52015757 GCA_964020975.1 Hermodice carunculata | reverse complement strand
GTGTCTCAGCACATAGTAAGTGACCATGGTAGATGTATAGAACAAAACAGACGGTATTTTGGTCAACATGTTGACATTACATCAACAATGTGTCATGCACAACACAATCAAATATCCCAGGGCATTGGCAGCAAAGGAAAGATGACCATGCATGGCGCAATCAAACATCGAATGATGATAATGTAAATCATACATGTATAACGCAAGATAAAGAAAGAGAACCATAGAATCGCCTGATTGAAATTGAAGTCACGCTTCCATTCAAAAACTAACTTGGACCCTCACAAAATATTCTATATAAGGGGATTTCTGTCTTCCTTTAAACATCCGTTGACCATTCAGTTAGCTGAGATTATAGAATGGGCCTGTTAGTCCGTCGTCAATCATTAGTCCTCAGTCGTCCGTCGTCAACACTTTACTTTTTGGACTTCTCAAAACCAGTCAGTCAGATCCTCTTCAAACGTAATGTGGATCTACCTTGGGTGGATGTCTGACCGGTTAATACAATATGTGACGGTCTGGTGATTTTTTTTTTCGCAAATGTTTCTTTTTTCAAATCTCTGAAACGACAAGACTATTGATTTTGAAATTGCACACGGACAACTATACGTACCCCTAAAACCTCAATTGTTCACCAGGTGGTGTTGCATTTTTTTAAATTATTTTCTTACAATGCTATTTGCCATTCTCCAAAAACCGTCACGGGGTAAAGTGAAATTTGGAGGAAATATACCTTATGAAATATTCAAACAACGTCACTTTGGATCCCTGATTTTCTATGAATATTTAAATTTGCGCACTTACTGTATTTGTTGAAATTGGGAGGCTGCAACGAAGATTTCCTTTATTATGAATTTCAACTTTCACAGGCTTCGTCTTCACCATGTAATTCCCAAGGAGCTGAAGATCAAACATGGGGTGGCTGTCACACTTCATGCTGACCTCACCTGTACAGTGGGATGGGTCCAGATGATGGAACAGCGAGACATGCCTGTTTCCATCACGCTGAAAACAGGCTGCTTAAACTCAGACCAAGAACTGCATCTACTTTTGTGTCCTCTTTATGATATGCTAATTTTAATGTTTACAGTGACAACACATGATATACTCCAAGCGAGGCTACCAAACAATGGCATGTCCAGAGAGTGTGTTTTGTGAAGTACTTACCAGCTACCCCTGGTGTTAATTCATCTAATCTGAACAATTAGCATATTTACAATTTTAAAAAAAGGACTACATTAAACACTGATCATCAACCCCGGGTTTGCCTTAAAATCCTGGGTTAGAAGCCAATGCTGGCCAAAAGCAAAGTGAAATACTCATGTTTGTTACTTGGTCCTCTATAATTAAAGAGTAGATATGGAACAGATTTTACACGTTGTCCAATGTTATTTTCTTGTGGTAATTGTCAGTGATTTGTGTATCCACTGTATTTTACTTGTTACTGTTGTCTTAACGTGGCAGAAAAAGCACTGCTCTGAATAATGATTATACAATTACCGATGGTCTGTACACTGGATTTCGATATTGTCATGCATGGATATGCCATGATGCTATGGGACTGGTGCCGAAGGTTGCTGATTCGAGAGCTGGCCGTTTCGTGGTAACTAAACATATAGTTGCCACAATGTTAACAATTTTGGCAACAATTATTTCGTCGGGTGTACCTTTTGATGTGTCTCTACCAGCTATATGCAAATGATCATATTCCAGTGATGTTTCCATTATTAATATTTAACGGTTTTTTTTGGGGGGGGGGGCGAGGGGGGAGGGTAAAATCTTAGTACCTGAAGCCACTCAGTAAATAGATTTAAAACAGCAAAAGAATACTTCTGCGCCCCTTCCCATCTTAAGTTCTTTCCAGTAGGTGGCGCTGCATTTTTTTTTGGGGGGGGGAGGGTGAATTCTTCTTTTTATAAGTCTTGACAATTTAAACATTGTGGAATTTAGCTTGAGTCAATCTCCATCATGGTTGTTCACTACGTGAAAGAACTGTTATTTGCTGATATGTTATGCATTTTGAAACTATCCAATGACGGGAAGAGTACCTGTTAGCATGATAACAGTAGGGATGTGGGCGGGCTTCCATGTATGCGTGCATGTACTTTTGCCGAAAACCATTGAACATCATGCGCTGCAAACTTTGTTAGAATGAACCTTGGGTGGGTCTTTACTACATGTGCTCAACAGGTGATGGTCTAACAAAATTTTGATTTTTAATGATTTTTGTTTCTTTTTTTCCGAAAAAGGTACCTAAAACCGCTAGACGAATTTCTTTAAAATTACATAAGGCCACGCGAGTGCTTTCGTATGTAATTCTCACTTTCTCCCAAACCACAGGCTGGATTTTGTTAAACTTGAATGAAATGTAACTTGACTCGATCTCTACCAAGGCTATTCGCTAGGTGGTAGGCATATCATTTTCTGATTTTCTACTAGTTTCTGACATTGGGCAATGATCGGCAAGGGTTAATGACAATTATAGGGATGATACTGTACATGTCTATATGTGTTATTTGCTCCACAAGTGAGCTAGATCCACTTCAAACTTGATTGGGATGTACATTGGGTGCGTCTTTATCAATCGCTTTAAATGATTATGCTCCATTGGTTTTTGTATTTTTTTTCTATGATTTTTTATTAACTTTGAGACGAAACCTCAAAAATGCCTCTGGAACACTTGGCCAGTGGCTTTTAAAAGTGCAGATACAGTAAACACTTCTTGGTAACTCACAGACCAGAGTGGGACTCAGTTTGGATTGAATTTTAATTTCAACTGAGGACGGGCTCTGCATGTATTCCTCTGGTATCTTCATTTGCTCTGAATATTTATATATCTGAATATATTTTGGCAGTTTTATTGATTTTAGCAAAATATTTTAGCAATTTCTCTATTGTTGCGAAGTTTCCACAAATTTCCTTCTACCGTCTTTGAAGAAAAACATATTACTTCAGTGGTATCCTTTTCAACATAGCTATGTATTAATAACGGTACAAATAACGCCCTTAGTTACAACTGCCTTTTCCGTGTTTTCTTCTTTACAAAACCCACAAATACACGATACCTACCTCACTAATAGGCTTTTGATTGCGCACCTCATAAGTGACGAGAATGTCTTCTTTGTTGCAAAAACAAAACAAAACAAAACAAAAACTTTCCATTAGAGTCACTGATTCTCTTTTTTTACTAAATAATATTTACCCCTGAGTGTGTCCACATATCCATGTACGTTTGCAGAAAAAATGTTTGCTTGATTCTGGAAAATAAAGCCTTGTATGACGATATTCATATCATGCCAACAGGTTAACAGAGTAATATGTATGTATACATATATATATATATATATATATATATATATATATATATATATATATATATATATATATATATATATATATATATATACATATATGCTTTTACGTATAAGCAGTATGGTTTGCTTATGGTGGTCAATCTACCACAACATAACAGGCTTGTTTAAGTTGAAAAGCTTTTCCCGTTTGATTTGCCCCAGCCGAACGGTTGCTTATTGCGATATGCAAAATGTAAACTTCTTCTGTGCCACAAAAAAGCGCCATCTTGGTGCTCCTGCTCCGGAAGATCACACAAACAGTAAGTTTATTTTGAGACCTTACAGGGATGAAAGGCTGAAGAGAAAGCTGATCACACGTCATTGAAAATCTTGGTGTGCAAGGATACCGATTTGTCACGATTGCATAATAATGATAATAATAATAATAATAATAATAATAATAATAATAATAATAATAATAATAATAATAATAATAATAATAATAATAATAATAATAATAATAAATCATCATCATCATCATCAAGTACCTTTTGCTTCTGGAAATGTTATTGTTCATGTTCTTGTGAACAGACGTTTTTGCAAATTTGATATAGACCTTGCATGATACATATGAAAAACGGAAGTATAATCATGCATTCGATTATTTAGTGTAAATATCTACGACTTTCGCACACAAAGTTCGCAGCGCCTTTGCGTTTGTGCATGCATGAGCGAATTTACTGATATTTCAGCAACTTCCCGAAAATCCCTTCTCTTGTTTTTAGTTAAGGGTCAATAGTGCGAAACATAGTTTTCTTTCCTCTTTTTGCCACAAGAGTACAACAATCTTTGGCCTCTTGAAATGAGTGCCCACCTTTCCTTTTTTGTCTTTAGTAAATGGAATCCCGGTCTTAGGCTTATCGAGGGTTTAGTTTATTTTTATTTTATTTTATAATTTTGTTTTCTTTGTAATCCGGAAAAAAATGGATAGATTAACCCACTCCCTTGGGTTATGGTCAATAAATGCAATGTAAAGCGTGGATGCTGGTTCACAAGCTACATCTATTCATTAAGGAGGCACAATTTTATTCTGCACAGTCACGTCCTGGTCCTTTTTCAATATCTGGTTAAAAGTATGGGATAAACCTTTCATTCAAATCTCCACCAAACGCATTACCCAGAGACTCAGAACTGCAAGCAAACTAACTACTCTATAGTGCAACACCAGTGCCCTTAAACTGCTCCGTAAAATAAAGAATAATCTTGCCTTTACCCCTCTGTCGGTTTGCGACAAAGAATACGAAGTAGCACAAACGCGGTATAGTGATCACGCTCACAGGGCTGATAAGCAAATCAGGATTCCTTGGGGTATCCCATCAGGTGCTCGTGTCTCGTTTTTTGGCGAGTTCTTGATACATCATTGAATTTGTCTCCTTATACAATGGAATTGTGTGAAATAGTGCAATAATTTGGGATTCTGGGCACCCTGTGCTACATCTTGAGGCAAGTGTAGTAAACTTTCAAAACACTTAGAAAAAAAAATGGTGTCGTTGGGGGTTGTTGCGTATTAAATTGAGAGATAAGTCTCCCATCCCACCATACGGCACTCCACATTTTATTTGAAATTTTTCAGTTGCTGAGGTTCCGCCACCTTTGCTTTGCATTTCTTGTAGGTAGTTATTGTGAACTGTTCCAGTCTTGAATGGACTTCGACAAGTGAAATATTGAGCGTTGGTCACCGATGAGCAAAGACTTTTTAGGTCAGTTTCACCTGTCGGCCGAATTGTTTGCACATCTGGTGTCATCGCCTTAAATCTGTGTATCTTTATGCGAGTCACGTTTGCTGGTTTGGTATTTGAGGGTTTTGTTGCGTCTGCCTACCTTTTGTTTTGCTCGCATAAGGCTGAACAGGCAGTTTGACATGCAATCGGCACGCGTTCTGGCTGATAGAGAGTGTGATCGGTTTAAACATATTTTATTAACACAATTGGCCGACAGGCTCACCAGCCTATATGAGGGCCTCTTGTACAAAGAAGACAAGACTACATAGATATTGTAAACACCAATTCACAGATAGGTCACGCGAAGGACCACAAATATGTAAGGGGAAGGGTGAAGAAATGATGCGTGAACATTGGTACAAAAAGAAGGAGTCGTACTCCATGAACACAGTTAACAAAATAGGATCACGTTTTAAATCTGCTAGATAATTTTATGTACTTATGTACTGCTTCAAAAATTTCCTCCTTTTGACTTTTTGAAAATCCTCTTCTCTTTATTCCGAACAATAATGTTTTCAAGTTGGAATTACCAAGAGTGAGTACTTTACACTGCAATTCGTTTCGTAGGGTTACATATTTATCACATTCAAAGAAAAAATGGTAAATAGATTCTTGACTGGCTCCGCATGAGCATGCTGGAGACTCTACAACACCTATTTTGTACAAGTCGCTGTTCAGCTGGCTGCAGCCCATTCTTATTCTAGAATGAATTATGGCAATTTTCCTTTCTCCAAAATAGTATAATTCATAACGTTTTGGACTGTTTCTGTTAAGCTCTCGTTTGAAATCGTCTAGATGCTCAATGGTCCTTGATGATCGGGGCAATAAGTTCCATTCGCGTATTGTTGACGGCAAAAAGGAATTATAAAATATAGTTTTCTTGGCCGCAATTGTTCGTATTTGCTTAGTCCATGTGGAAACTGTTCCCGGTAATAATCTGGAAAGATATGCTGGGGCTATTCCGTTAACAATTTTGAACAGAAGTACCAATTTTTGCTTTCTTCTACTCTCTGATAATTTTTCCCAGCTAGTCTCCTCGTATATACGTTGGAGACCGGTGTGAGCAAAAGCCCCGGTCACCACCCGGGCTGCGGCCAGCTGAACAATTTCAAGTCGGTCCCTGTCGGGTTTTGTGCATCCATCCCAGACCACACTAGCATACCCCAGGCAAGGACGTACAAAAGAGAAGTAAAGAGAGTGTGATTGGCTTAGAATCACACTTCATGATACACTTCAGTGCACTTTTAAAGCACAGACCGTGTCCAAATAGGAAAGCCAAGCAACAAATAGATAGATAATGTTTGATGTACTTCAACCCACAAACTCATGATGCAAAAAATAGTAATGCATGATTGATAAATCGGTAAAGAGAATAAGACGCCGATTAACAAGTCTTTATCTGATTCTCCGAGTTTAAAGCAATGTCAGAAGTAAATTACCAAATCATTGATGATAGAAACATTTTGTGAACACATTGAATGATTGCATTGTCGAAATATATGATGTAAGATATACCCTCTGTTAGATAATATTTTGCTGAGGTCTTCATAACTTCAATATGCAATAATTACATGATATTCATCTTCTGTACAGGCAACATGCAAGGTAAACACATTCTGACAAAAATTATAATTACGAATTACGTCTTTCTACCGGCAAATTTTTTCTTCTTCCTGTGTCTATCATCAGATTATGTAGAAAACATCGAAATCTTATCACGGCATAACAATGTCTTGTCCACGGAATACAAACTAAATATTTTCCCTTTCCAATAAAGATTTAATGTGTTGCATACGTTTCCAAAGTACCGACACTGCCCATGCTCGTTTTACATTCTTAAAGTCTGACGTCTGATGATCTCCTCTTAAATATTCTAAGAAAAGTACTTGATCACCCATTTTTTACTTCTCTACATATGTCCAAAACCTGAAGTGCATAAGTGTATCTTTTTCGAATTCCTTCGCAATGATTTTCAGGGAGCACTCTACCAGTATTACACAAATGGACTATATCTTAGCCGTGAGCTTTACTTATGCTATCTGGCTATGCTTTTGCTCTGCGTCACCAATACATTTTCGTCATTGAAAGTGAATAAGTAATGATTTGTCACACTCAGATCAAGCAGCAATGTAGTTTGTTTTTTCAATGAATTGTTTACTGTCTGCATCACAGCAAACAATTCTTGCTGAAAATATAAGAACCGTTGGTGCCACATACAATGTAGTGCGCACCAAATATATTGTAAACACCGTTAAGTAGTCCCACGAAAAATAAGAAAAATGAGTCAGTAAGGAAAAAAAAAACATTTGATTGGAGAAAAGGTCATAAAAGGCATCCAATTTGGAACTCTGAAATTAGAAAATTTAGTAATTAAAAAAAATGTTTTACAAGTATGCGTATTGCAGAAAAAGCGTTGCTATAGAACTCCTTCATAATATACGGAAGGGATGTTTATCTGGGAAGCACGTTAATCTAGACCACATTAAACCAAGAGCGTGGATTAAAAACTTAAGATCATTACCCGTAGCTACCAGAAGGGCTTCAGAAGCACAAGGGCGTACGTTAAAAGAGGAGGCGGAAATAATAGGAAGATCATAAGAATTACACACCAGCGTGGTAATTCCCAGATCATTGACAATCCTTAGAGATATTTTAAGTTATCGGGGATTACGGATTACTTGTGGGGTCTAGCATCTTGTTAACATTTAAACAGTTTCTCTCACCATGATACTTTGGCAAATACCGCAGAAGACTGTTGCAAGATGGCGACTGAAACATTCTCACAAATGTCATATTGCACTTTTTGAGGGGGGGGGGGGGGGGGACTGGTAACTACAAACTTGAAAAGTGGTAAGGTTTGTGGTAAGGGCAATGCACAAAGACCAACAACTCATAAATGGTGATCCTCAGATTACATACGTTGATTGTCCTCTTGATTACTGTAAATTGCTGGAATGATTTCCGGGTCGATGATATCAAGGCACATTAAGAGCACATGCCATAGGGATGGTAGCACAGATTCCGTCCCAATTTATCGAGAAATTACGACAACCTCTTATTGATATAGAGTTCTTAAATTACTTCAATGATTGAGAGGCAGGTCAGGTGTACTGTGCAGGAGTTCCATATCCAAAGAATTGTATACAGTTTGTTAGAAAGAACGCCGGACGGAAGATCAACTAGATGATTTGAAAGGTTTCTGTACTTCACAAAAACGTTAAAGTGCAAAAATATAGTTGGGTTTTCTAGATCATGTATGAAATCTTGACTTCAATAGCTTATTTCTCAGCTATGGCACGAAAGAATTCCATGGAATGCTTACAGACTCATAATGTAAATTTCCGCGGTAAGGTTATTTATAAAATTATTCACGGGCTGTTTGAAAGTGCCCCATATGAGGCTATAAATGGCATTAAAACAAGACTGCACCTTGTCCCAGATTTTTTTTTTTTTTGCCCGGTCTTGAAGTGTTGAGTGAACAAAATCTGGGAATTTCATTTGAAGATATCAGTGTACCCTACAGCTAAAAATAGAAGGGACATGTTAACTTAGTCTTTCTCTTTTGCTCTCCACCCTTTTCCTGCCGCCTTACATGCTAGTGTTGCCTCCAGCTTTTTACACCCATTGCAGATCACTTTGATATTATTTTATTTTTGTTTTCTAACAACAGTATATTGTATCATACAAAACCAAACCACTTTTATGTGATAAAACATCTACAGACTTCCATTTTGTTCATGTTGAAATGCTATAGTTTTATATTTCCATTCCTGTATGAGACCTTTTTGCTCCCTATGCCGCATTACAAGTGTACTTTCTTCATGTCAATTCTCACAGCAGATAGTGACGATTGCTTGACAAGGATATTAAATGTATCAGACTATTTTGCCACTAGACTAAGCATGTCTTTGAAAGTACAAAATACAAAATTATATTATTGATAGACGTTTATAACTATTAGAAAAAATTTTATCTGGTAATTTTTTGTATTGAATAAAACTCTGATTATCGATACCCAAGAATTCTTTTTTCAAAGTACTTGATGGCTTCTGCTCATATCGAAGCATGTCTAAATAATGAATTGGTTATACTGAGACCCTTTATGTCTGGTATTCCTTCCACCGACAAAACATAGATCGGTTTGAATTTGTATATAACATATGCTCCAATTTCTTGTAAACATAAATATTTTCTCTGCTCTTAAAATTCAGATGCATGTTTTTCTGTATATTAAGACATGTTTATAACGTTGAGGAATTTCAGATATAATGACGATACCAATAAATTTGTTGTATTTTTTTATTTCTTTCGTACATCATAAACAATGTAGTTAGAATAGAATGGAAGAATTCTCCTGTGACACCTCCACCGCTGTGTCTGGCCATCGATAGAGAGTCAATGAAGATAAGACTATTGACTTTGTTTGGGCAGGAGGCAACATTGTGCCGTGTGAATTAATTCATATCATAATTCCATGTGAGGAAGATTTTGAAGATACAGATGGTGACATTGAATATGAAAGCTTGAAGGATGTTGCGTATGGTACAGATGATGACAACCTTTGAGGGGGTCGTTCGCTCAGCTCACTAGAGCCTTGTTAGGCAGTTTTCTTCATGGGGTATTGCATTTTGAGTCCTAATGCATTTGTGATTCTGGATTCCTGTGAACTCAGTATTGACGGAACTAACTCTTCCTATTCCGACACCGCCACTTCATGTGGCTACTGTTTGACAGACCTGTGGCCTGAAAATAAATGTTTTATTATGGCATACATATTCTATGACTCGTTCAAAAAATGTCGAGTGACACAGATCGATTAGATTGGCATGGTTTGTGTAGATGCACTTATCAGTTGTAGGTTTTTATAGTACCGATACATAATAATTTTCATAAGCTTTAAGTTGAGTTGCCTCATTGTACATGGATCTGTATTACGGGGTGCTTGGAGTGCTGTGCTTGCACTCTTTGGCTTATGCGTTTGCAATTCATGGCTACTGTGGCAATAGCATATTTCTATGAGCATAGCTCTTACTGGTGTTCAACAATATTTAAAAGCGTATTCTTAGGCCTAACACCGTGATAATTTACTTTTCTCCGCCAAGTCCCCATCTATTACCAAACCTCCCGTTTTGTCAATACCCCTCAGATTAGTATTTGTGTGCGTGTGCTAAACTAAGAGTAACATAATGAACAAAATCTGTTTAATTTAATGACGCTCTTGGTGAAACATGTCAAAACCTAGCACATGGAAATTGAAGACTCGGAAGTCGAGATTGTAGCACATGGTCATCAATAGATCATAATTAATGCAATCATCTCCATGTTGTCACCTTGCAGAAAATTATCGGACTTTACAGTTGGGCGATCCTGGTCAAATTTTCCCTATTTCAACTGATTTATTGTACCCCACCCACAACGTTACAGTGACTCATGAAGGCAGTAGAGTAGTTCTTTGACCGACCAGCAGTCATGACAACATTGATATGCCATGCCGATTGACCAGTGTTTGTATCAGCTGCTGTACTACCCAACCCACTCAAAAGCCAGTCTTGTATTCAATTTATGATGGCTGTTTGCTTTCTATTTTTGTGTCAGTTTATCGAACTTACACGGGATCTTTGTCATTACTGCCAGTCTATGCAACACAACCAATGCATCTACTGAGATGGCCTTACACTACAGGCACATCGACGGGACCCATCATGACGAACCATTCACGATCATCCTGGTGACATACAGTAAACTTTAATCCAATTTTGTCGGCACGGACGGAAGCAGTGATTCCTCAAAGTGAGAGTGAGAAGCGCGTCTGTAGTTATTTCGTGTCTGTAACTGCACGATTCACAGCTTCAAATGACGCCATAGTAGAAGCCATGTGCCAATTGGCCGCACCCTCTATTTAATGGGCTCACATTCCTGTCATGCACAGATGTAATAGAAGACACAGATTGCACGCATACTTTTACACAAAATTTCTACTTTACATTACACAAAAATATGTGGACCTTATGAATTGTGCTGACGTTTGATTTCTTAAATTATTCTTGTGTCACAGTTAATGAGCCCCTATTGATGAGTGTTGCCCAGGGCTGTGCCTTCTAATGCAACATCCCGGGAGGTGTTGTAACTCCCACTACTACCATTTACACTTCCATCTGCTCAACTGTCCTAAAATTGACATGACGATATATGAAATCGTACCATTTAATCCACTTTTCTGAACACTCCCTCCTGAGTTTACAAACGTAATAATGCACGGCACTAGAATCCGAACCGCAAGAAACATCGTGCGAAGAGTGGGCCCTTTTACCAACGTTTGCTCAAGAAATAAAAAAAGTCACATCCCACATGTTGTCGGGTCTGAGGCATAAGAAAGTCGCAATTGTGCACCATTTTCTTGTGGCAGTGAGCCGTTTCATGGACATCACACGGTGTTCTATTGCTCTCATCTTCAATTCATAATTTTTCCAATATTCGGGTGTAGTTCGTATGTTTGTAATTTGGTCCATCATCTTTTCATTTCACAGCTGACGGTATTGTCATGTCTAATCTATATCTAGGCAGATGATGTATTATTATTTTGTCTGCTACCGGTCCACTGATGTAAAACATGCGTTACGGCAACAATAGTAATCATTTTCCACTGTTGAATATGCATCATCATATGACATGTGCACAGTCACGGCGGACACCTCTCAATTTCAAAGTTTAACTGAAAGTTTATGTGAAATCCCATTAGGCACACGTCTATTAAAAGAAACCTGTGCGGCCAAAACACAATGCTCTTCGAACCATTAACAGAGTTAACAGGAAAATCAGCGCTGATGTCGCACGAGCAGTATCTAAAAAGATGCGTCTTTTCGCCTATAGCAGCTGGGGGGCCTGGGAACAACATTGCAATTGATGAGTGCTCATTCTCTCAGTCTTGTGATTTGTCGGATTTGGCATTGTGAATGGTCAACTGGGATTCCGATTTGTCTAGACTTTACATTTACATTTGGTGGGAAAGACAAATAATTTCTGTATCACCATTTATGCAGATGTTATTCAAGAGCTGGCAGGCAAATCTGTTGAGGTAAAAATCGAAACATAACTCAAGTACTTCGAAAAGTAACAACTTGTAAATATTTCCTTGCGGTTGCATCGTGTGTATTTTTACACCCTTTTGTACTACTAGAGTGTCGGTGCAACGCCAATAAAATTAATATGTTCTCTCAGCATTTGTGGCAACAAGCGGCAGAGGGGCAACGCGCTATGATGATGATGATGATGATGATGATGATGATGACGACGACGACGACGATGATGATGATGATGATGGTGGTGGTGATGATGATGATGATGATGATGATGATGATGATGATGATGATGACGACGATGATGATTACGATGATAATGATTTATCCTGTCCGGTAAACGGCTGCATAGGCTGTCGTGCGTAAAAATAACACGAGCACTGATTTGAGAAAGTAAGTTCCCTATTATTTTGTGTGTGTCCGAAGAAAAAGTGTTTCATATGCTAGCTGTTGGCATGGTATTAGTGTTGTCTACTTTCGACATGAAATAATAAAATACCTAATGCCGCACAGCATGGGGAATAGCAGCAACACAGCACCAGAGGCAGAGCTGTTGCAAACCTATACTGCACCTTTGACAAAGTGAAAAGTACAAAAGTTGCGCAAACGTTTTGTCGAAAGAGTAACAAAAATCGACAGAAACTGGAACACATTATTAGTCGTGCCGCACAAATTAACAGGGACGGCGAAAATTTGCAGGTTTTTTAAAACTAGATTACATGTTCTATTTTCGTACCAAAGTGTCCCGCATCTTTATTGTGATTTTAGGATAATGCCACATTTGACGCATCCCGGAGAATAAATTCACACATCCTTGTGTCAAAGTGAACTCATTTGCAAATGACTTTTTTTTTTATTCACGAGATACAACTATTGCCGATTCCGCCAGTACAAGTTGAGGAGGCTGTCTAAAAGTGATTTAAAGCTCGGATTTGTCTGTAAAAGGCACCGAAAGGCTACCCTACTTCCAATCGCCTTCCCCCAATCTACCTTTACTGATCAATCCAAAACCTATGAAAAACAACTGTCAACCTTCAATGAAACAGCACAACTACCCAATAACTCTGAAGAGGGTATTAAGAAATCGGACGTGGTTTAAGCCGCTGTTTAGATCTCAGTGTCAGATTTTAAATACAGCTGCATAGGTACACAGTCGTTTTACCTTTTTTTTATGTACAAAATATTTTGGAACACTAACTCCCATACACAGAACAAGGTGTAAAAAGTGGCTTTTGCTACCTTTATAATCTCAGTGTAACCTATAGGACATAGATACAGTCCTTATGCTTTTTTCGCATACAGAAACTCTCAAATTTTGATATTGTTCTAAAACTATTATTCTGGTCATCCTGGTAAAATACATGCATTATCATCAGGTGAGACCAACTCAGTGATGGCACCAATACATCTAGTGAAAACCTTTCACGTGCTTCAAGAAGGTCGGAACATATACATTATAGTTAACATATTTATACCTGTACCTGATTTTAAAAAAGAGACGGTAGTTGTGAAAGTGGCAGGGATTCAACTTAATATGATCAAAAAACGGAAACAATAAATGGGAAGAAAAATAATCTATTTTCGATATTAAGGTACATTCTGGCTTGTCATAGGCACATGCTCTCTCACTCTATTGACAGATAAGGGTTGTTAGCGTCCTCATCTTTCGAGGATACACCTTACGAAATTATATGATGCTCAATACAGCTTGTTTAGATTTCTTTATTCGCGTCAATATTCCTGAGATTTGTTAGGTAGAGCAATCACACACATATGTACACAAATATAGATATATAAACATAATTTTTTATGACATACCAATAAACACTATTTACTTTCCTTGCTTGTAAATACTCTGCTGGGAACATCTGCGATGTCGTTCCTTAGATCTATTGTGCATTTCATGCCCTTGATCATCAGGAGGATCAAATAATCATTCACATCATCGAGAGTAAAATTATTGCTTTTCACGACAAAAAGGATGGAAATGTCCCCCACATTGATTAGCCGTACAATTCTAATCCTTCAACGGGAAGGAAGGAAACAAGTCCCAAACCGATTTCATGTATACTTTTTGCTCATTACAATAGAAAGGATCCAAAATGGTCTGCAAAAAAATGAATCAGTGTAAAATAGACAGTTGTTGCAAAAACGGCAATAGCCTAACAATAGATCCAATGAGCGATTGCTCAAAAGATCCAATCAGGTATCCATGCTTCTGATTGCTGCAGATGGAGATCACCCTTGCAAGAACATATCATTCCACTGACTGTTACTCGGGGCAAATAACTTTCTCAAAGTAAACTGCATTTTACCCTTTTCCTTGTCCTTTTCATTCTGCTTTGCAGTAAGGCTGGTATTGTTCTTCCAAATATTTTGAATCAGGTCCCGCTCGTGTAATGTGACTGTTGAGTATTGTCCGCACCGTAGCATCTTGTTTCAATTTCCTGAAATCTCGGCATCATCGATATCAGCACGCTAAGAAATATTTTTATGGCGAAAACACCTGGGCCTACCCAAGTGAAATGCTTTTGAGCATCCTGTACTTGTGCGCATCTTGTATTGAGAACAGCTGTCAACATGATTTCGTTCCTATATGAACAGGCGAATTCTTTGTAAACCTCCTCGAAATTATCATACCCCACTGCACAGCAAAGTGTTGGTATAATGCAATACGGACAATAAATGAAAACTTAATTTTATACAAACATGGGACAACACGTATGGAATGAAGTTACCGTGTTCAGCAACATAAAGGGATGAGATTATGTCTGGAAAATAAATTCTGTACGTTTCTTTAAGCGACTTGTGTCCATTTGCTTTTCATGGCGCACATGGAGCCCGTCATTAGCACCAACAAAGGCTGAAAACGAATATCTGAGTCGATCTGATCTCCGTCGTCTACCACTTTTATTATAAGATTTGACCGTTTTCGGGAAAAACGAAACCACCTACAGATTACTACCGCTGCTTTACACGTCCGAGTGTATTTCTGGTGGTGAAATGAACAAAAAAAATAGAAGGCGGGTCCCATTAGTTCCTATATACCCATGCTTTATCCACTGACACGGATGGATCTCTAAAAGGCACACAGTTTGTCGAAGCTTGTAAAGAGTGCTCCAAATTTTTCTCATCGCATGACAACGTCCCTTGCTACTTCAACGATAGCTTTACTTGTTTTATGTCCTTCATCATTAAAGCTTAAAAGTGAACGACGCCTTACTTTAAATCAATATATTTGTTTCAACTTGGATCCATATAAACAGTGGTCGTTCTCATATCTTCATTTATTTAAGTTTGTAAGCCAGGCTTGGATTGAAACTGTGACCTGAGGTCGTATGATCGTATGTCAAAAATATGCAGAGGTCCCGAAGGTCGATAATATTTGCGCTCATCAATTGTAGTAATACGTGACAAATTGATCAGTAAATGGCCAATACTTTTTCCGCTTCACCTGAAGAATAAAGCAAAGTAACCGGATGTAGCACAGGGAATGTTACTGGCACAACAATTATTTATTAAAATAAAATAATGTTTTCGTGCTCTTACTATGCTATGCCAAAATGATTTCAGCCACGTATCTTTTACACTTCAAACCACACACCTTGGGTAGTTTTACTTCAGACGTCCATAACATATCTATCAAGATGATCCATCATCGTTAGCTTTTCTCACTAGATCCGAATGATTGAATTTACTCATTTTTCCCCATTCATATCACCCCGAGGCCCTCAGATGTAAATTGTAGTCTGCCTGAATTTTTTAAAATGAAATTCTTGTCAACTTAAAACATTTTTCGCTTAGAATTGTATATGATACCTCTATAGAGAGTATGCCCCAGGTCATGCGCTTTCCGGCACCAAGGAAAACTGTTGACTCAATCTTATGTTAACCAAGCAAGGGTTTACGTATCAACCATATCAATAATAGAAAACAAAATCCCGACGTGTATTGGGGTACTCACTTGCCGTTCATATTTTAGCAGGTAGCCCCCTGACGAGAAAAGAGCTGGGAGGCCGTCAGTTGGCGGAACTGGAAAGTCACTGAGTTGTAGTAATTCCCACTGGAGACCAATCGTACGACAGAATGTTGACATCCAAGTTTGTACACAAGGCCTTCTGAAATATAAACCATGTACTCGGATGAAGTCCAGAATTGGCTGGCAGTTTCAAGGACCCTGAATAATTGAGCTTTATAAATATACTTATGATACACATTGATTTTATTTTCTAAAGTTTTCACTCTAAAACAAGGAATGCATACGAGTTGCAAGGGTATCGATTTTTTTTCCAATTTATTGTGAACCTATTTTTCGTGAATGATCTGGACAAAATGGTGCTTTACAAACTTGGCACAAATCTTCTTTAGGGCGATTTCTAGAGCTTTAATATTTCAATCTAGTAGACAGTATATCTTGTTACTTTACGTTGATGATCCCCAACTGTAATTATATTTCAATACCGTGTACGAGTAGACGTTGTTTCCCATATTTAATTGTTCTAATACAATGAGTGTGGTTTGTTCATGTGAATAGTAACCCATATTTTGCAATTGGTGATGGAACAGAAACGGGCTTCACTACTGTTAATACTAAGGAGATCCAAGGCAACGGCACTTAACTAATAATCGACTCCAGCTGAGTTGCACAGCGTGGTAGGCTTCCAATGCAGATATTAGAACATTTGAATTGTAGAATGGACTATCTTATCAGCACTTGTCTCCAGAGAGATGTTTTTTGGGTTGTGCTGGTACTACCAGCACACACCCATACGATATTGAAAAGAGACCAAAACATACTATTTGTGTTAATCATCAATTACGAGCTAACAAACTTGACCACCAAGTGATCCACCTGGCTAAGTACCAGATCTTTTAAAGGCCATAGTTGTAATATGTTTTTTGCAAGGTCAAAACTCAATATATCAGCAATATAAGAAATAGCATGCCGTAATAAGTAATCTGTTTTGAAGTTGAAGCTTTCTCTCTTAATGGTGATCCTTGTGATGATTGTAAAAAGCTTTTGTAGCAAACCATGACTTTTGCTGTTTATATTGTGATGAAGTTTTCATTTTTTTTATGATGGAAACCCTTAAGTATGAGAGTCGCACAAGAAAATTAATGTACTTGGAATATTCAAACGTGGCACAGGGAAAAACGCCGTAAAAGTCAATTTTATTATTAGACGTGGCGTTGAATAGAAGTAAAGAAACATTTCTAAAATAAGTACCTCTATTATTATTGGTATGGTTACTTGTCACTGTTTCAGCAACATTTAGCACCCAATCATGATACATATTCAAACATATTCAAATAGTTAGCTTAGATGCTCTGTTAAATAGTAGTGCCCACATTAGACTCTGAGACAAAACTTTAAAACAAGCAGTAAGGTTTAAATTTGTGGCATGAGCCTCACGACATCATGTTTGGCTTTTCCGACAACTAGCCTGTTATCATGCATAAAGTTTAATGCAATAGAGTCCACCTTTCATGCTCAGAGGGTTAAACTTACTAGGACGAGAGTCGAGTCCGCATACATCTCCTTCCTTCCTCATTGCGCCGGGATCCAAGCCATCTCCATCACGCAGTTCCACCCGGTCATGACGATTTCTCTTGGCGCACTATTGAAAAAAATAAATTATAAGTGAAAATCTATTATAAAGTGTGAGGGATGCACTTAATGCAACGCAGTAGCGACACCTGAGGTTCAGAATAAATACAAAATAGGCATATGGATGCATTAGCTCCTATATAGAGGCCAAGATCGAGATACACTAAAGGTTCAAAGATGAAGAAAGGTAAGAAGTTAATACAGGTAAGGAGCATAATAGACCACAAAAAACAAACTCGAAATTACGAGTGTTTTCTCGAAATTCGGAATTTGTCTCTCACAAATTTCGAACTTTTGAGTTTTATTTTTACTTTTCGTAGTTCTTATAGACTTCCGCAAATAATTGATTATAAAAATGTAAAATAAAAAGAAACAATGCTCAACTGATGTTTTAGCTTCTATAAAAAGAAAATACGATACAAAACGTTCAGAATGATCAGCGGTTTACCACCATGTTATGATGTCCTAACACAGAATTCCTGTCAACATTTGATGAAAAGTTGTCCAGAGGTGCCAAGTCTCCCGATTTAGCGGTAGATCTCCCGTTTTCAAATAATATAAATCACCCAAATTTGTCTATCTCCCGCTTTTTCGCCAGTTTCCTCCATTATAATGTAATAGGACTCCCGCTTTTTGCAATATTCTTCAGCATGAGCACCCGTTTTATATGTTGGGCAACTTGGCACCTCTGGTTGTCTTTTCCTTTCTTCGGTATCTTGCAACGTGAAAAACAGTAGACGTACGGAAGATATTGAACGTGTGATCTAAATAGAGGATTTAAAACATATATTGACAAATTACAAAGTATAAAAGGTACAAGGTAGATACATGTACATTTCTGAGGATAAGATATGCATAGAGTAGGTGCCTACCCCCCCCCCCCCCACTACACAGGAAACGGTGTTCATTCAATAAAAATGTTCACCCCTTTGCACGAATTCATCATGATTTGGTTGCGTGTCCTAACTATAACCAGAAAAACCTTACAACACCAGCCCCGATGATTGATAAATTATTTGAGCAGGCAAAATTAGTACTATTGATACGAGTTTGGAATTGTATAACCCAATCCCCTTTCCGCCATTTCGCATAACAAGCTGGGCAAAAGAAGACCTGCTAGCCCATTATATTCAACTCAGGTGTACCATTAAGTTGGAAGATTACTTCAAACGTTGGATGAAAGGAGACAAAAACTGGGGCAATATACTGACAGCATCACGTTTGCACATGCATAAGATGAATCTAGATTTAAAAGCAAAAAACTGAGGCAAAGATTCAGAAATAAGTCACATGTCACCATATACGTGTGCAAATGTGATCCCGACCTCTGCGTATTTGATTTTGACTTCTGAAACTTCTTTTTAATTGCATGTGTCTCTCGGGAGCTAAAAGCGTGGTCTCAGTGTGACTACTGTTCGCCTTCAAAGCATTTACCAATTTATTGCCGGTCTGTGTTCATTGATTTTTCTTGTAAAAGGAATAAAACCTTTTTCTCTGGGATTCAAGAGTGGAAGGATATACTCTTGACAAATGTGATAATAGGGTGAGTCATATCTAAACTAGACACATTAATAGAGGTTGACATGACAAATAACATATTATTACAAGATGTCTTTTGAGCCACTTTCGATTCCTTTGGACGTAGAGCAAGAACTACTCGTATATTCATGGGACAATTTACATGTATCCCAAATGGAGTGCGTGTGGATTTCGTAATATTGATCTCTGTTGAGGTTGAGAAGATAGAACTAAACTAGACAAGAAGATTTGCTTTACAGCAAATCGGTCTGGATACCTTCAAAATGAGACCAGTTTGAAAGGCTATGACATTGTTCAATACAGCCTAAATTTTGTGTATTGGCCAAAATTTGCATAAATTAAAACGTTACAACTTTGGTTCCAGGTTCATTGGATGTGGCCACGTCACAAACGTACAAACCAAAGTTTAAATGATACCACTTTCTACAATAGTTTGAATGCTATTCAAGATATTTTATTTTGTGTGTTTGCCTAATTTGCATAAATTAAAAGCCTACAATTTTGTGCCATAGTTCATTGGATGCGACTATGCCATAAACCCTTAAATAGGAGTTAAAATGGCACCTTTATCTATAATAATTTTGAAGATATTAAAGATTAAAATTTTGAATATTTACCTAATTTGCTTAAATAACAAGGGCGAGGCTCAAGAGGCAGGACACTTTTTTTACATGCATGTACTATAAATTGCCCTAATACAGTATCACAGTTCTTTTCATTTGAGGTTTATCACTGAAGTTTAAAATTCACTATTTTGGACAAAAATATCCATTAAACCTAAGTGCAAATTCTTTTCTCAACGCGGTTTTCTTTTTACGAATTTGTTTCATGAGCGAAACAAGCGAAAAAAAAACACATAAGCATTACAGCGAAATAAAGTCAATTTGCAGAACATGTAACATTTCTGCTGAAGGTCCAGGCTAAAAGATCAATCCACTGACTGCGATATTTGCTGGAACTTAATCTAAAAAAAAAAAATATTTGCTGAAAATGTCCATAAATTGTTCCCCTGTCACAGTCTTTGTATTCTGTACAAAAAAAAACATAAGAAAGAGGGAAACAGGGATGGGGAGAGAGAGGGAGAGAGAGATAGAAAAAGAGAGAGATAGAAAAAGAGAGAGATAGATAGCCCAGTCTTCACCTCTTTCAAATTTTTAAAGCAGAATAGTTCATCACATGTAGGTCCCTTTTCAAGATAATGCTGTTGTTGCCTTTTTAGCAGACTCAGGGCCCTAGACAATCGGACAGGAGACCTGGGCCACCAGCCACATACAAAAATGGCCTGACAGTTATCCAAGCAGGAAAATGCTGCTGTGACCATTATCATTTGTAAAATATTGTAAGCCTCCCCCTCCCCACACACAGCTGTGCAGACATGCATGTCTATTGCCGAGGCAGTGACCCCATGGGGGCTGTCTATTTCTGCACCAGTCCATTCCACCAGCCTCAGCTGAGCACTGTGAACCAAGCTTGTATATTGAGTGGAGCCTGTCAAACAATAACCCGATCTCCAGCCAATCAGCAGTGAGTAGAACTATTTTGTAGTCACACGGAACCCAAATATGCATTTCCCTTCACAGGGTTTGCATGGTGATTGTGACCTTTTTTTATAAATAGTTTTGAGTGATGATACATGTAGTTCAATTAAATGCTTCAACATGTAAATCTGACTTGATATCATAAATAATACATGATTACAGTCTCAATTTTCCTGCGTCAATGTAACAAATCATTCCATATTTAACACAATGTGGCCCCCCTTTTCCCCTTGCACAAGAATAAATTCAAACTATTTACCTGACCAAAAAAAAAGCTTTTAAACTTGCCACATTTAGTTGCACATGCCAAAAATGCCGACCATAAATGTAGAGACTATAGTTTTGTTACATACAATGTGACCAAACTTGGTTTACTTTGCATGACAAATTGTATCTCTTTGTTGCTAGCGAAATGATCTCAAGCAAATGTATAAGCAGAAAGGATGGCCAAACCATTTTCTTTTTAATTTATGAAAAAGAAACTTTTTTTGCTTTGGCAGAGTAAACATCCCAAATTAATAGCCCTCATCGCACCACATACAATGATGTCATTGTGGAGCTTTCCAAGTATTGCAGTGTCTTAAATTTGCATTTCTGTGGCCCAAACTACCACTCTAACATTCTATTGAATATGGAGGTGGGCCTGTAGGCCCGCAAAAACTTGACAGCTTTGGTTCATGGTTCATTGGATGCGGCTTTGCCAAAAACCTATGAATTGAAGTTAAAATGGCATCTCTATCTATAATGGTTTTGAATATATTCAACTTTTAAATTTTTCAATGCCCCTAATTAGCAAAATATAAAATTCTACAACTTTCATTTGCTGCCCGTTATATTGGCAGGTGTCACAAACATGCATATGCACATCGATATTTTGTGTCAATCTGCCATAGTTTGGAAGATATGGAGCTTTTAATATTCTTATTGTCCCTAATTTGTATAACTCTTAACATCATGATTATTCCAAACCACGTGCACCATTTCACTGGTAAGTCAGTCCCCAGGGCAAGTTTGGTGGGTTTTAGCATAATAGTGTCCGACAAAAACTCCGGACAAATTTGGTCGTACAGAAGAAAGAAAAGATTCTTGCCGAACAAAATATCTGGGTTCGCACCCAGATATAAGTATTAAAAGCGTCTCTGTGTATGGATTTTATGCACATATCATAGGAGTTATTTATTTTCAAGATAAAACTATTATTGGTTGTTCGATTTGCCAGATTATAACGTCAATCTACCTTTCGTAGAGAGAGAGAGAGAGAGAGAGAGAGAGATAGAGAGAGAGAGAGGGAGGGAGATGTTAGCCGCGCTGATACACGATAACGACAGTCACTGTCGAACCAACATCGCTAACTGTGGTCAAAAAGAGTTGAACATAAAACAAGCGTCACTTTCATTGGAAGTATGAAACATTGTACATCAGACAAGGCCTCTGTTAAATGTCGGTTTTGCTGATGTATTTTTGAAATATAACACTGCCATGTACACACTTATACCGTTTTTCTCGTACGTTGCAAAATACTGCGGTTTGTTCTTAGTAACTTTATATATATATATATATATATATATATATATATATATATATATATATATATATATATATATATATATATATATATATATATATATATATATATATATCACGTTTCACACGCAGACGTTGATTTCATCTGAGCAGGTGTACCTTTTCCATTGTGCCCGTCTCTCCACTTTGTGTGGCTCTTTCGACGGTAACCCCAACGTCCAAGCTGAGAATATTAATTTCCTCGGGATAAATAATGGAAATACTACAATTTGACCTCTTGCCGTAATTCCTGAGTGTCACCGTTCCTTCTTGTATCATAGATACCATGTTGCATGCTGCAAAACACGGGAAATATGCTACTGTCAACACATCTTGATCTGTGTAACCTGGCACTTAAAATAAAATTAAGAGAAATAATCAAGGGAATTTCATTTACCTCCTCTTTGTTATTTGTTAAATGCATTCAATGTGAACGGAACTGGCATCTGGTTAAATTATATGCATTAACGTACATCTAAGCTCAGCAAGATGCATCTATTTCGTTCATTGATGACGTGTGTGTCTGTGCAGCTAGTCGCTTAAAATCAAAATTATTTTGGATTCTTGATTACACATTTTTATCTATCAATTATAAGTACGTACATGTATCCAAAATACGCTTTGTAGGTTTTAATGAACATAAGTTAAATAAAGAGGCTAATTTTCTAAACAAAATCAGAATTACATATTTCGCATCATTCATACATTAACTTAAGTGTTTTGACAATTGTGTTTATCCAAGATCTAACAGGTGCTCCCACGAAGTTCAATATGACATGTTGTAAGGAGCTGTCAACAAGATTACTCATAAAGTTTTGACACTAAGCTTGATGAATATAGATCATGTATCAAAAAATAATACTTTTCGTGATTATTGCTTCAAATTCTTGTACCTCTTATTTCTTAAAAGATCGTATACTTCAAATAAATCAAAAAAGCTTTCAGAGCAAACTCTTAGAAGATATTGTGGGAAAATACAGTATATAGTTAATAGATGAGTACACACTACAAACAGACCCTATCAACTAGTGACTTGTATCAGTTAAACAGTAACATGCCAAGCGTTTTATATTAATTTGTCTCCACCACTGTCGTTTTAAAGTCGTGGCCCAGTAAACATAGAACATTCCTTTCACAAATTTAGGATACTGCAACGATTATTATTTTGAAAAATGCAGATCTCTCGTGAAATTAAATGGCATAGCATATAGTAACTTAAATAGAGAACACAGTACGGACAATAATTATCTGGTGCTATGATTGAGGAGAAAAAGTCCACTTGGACTGAGCATATACCAATGACACAGATAAACGAATGCGGTAAACACAAGTAGTTGGGATGACACAATCGCAATGTAAAAACCTGGGTGCACTGCACGTCTGTACTAAAACATGTTAACTTGATAATAGTTAATATTGTAAAAAGCTTCCTTTCATTCTAGAATGGTTTCTTCTTTTGTCGTTCATTTAATACAGTGTTTTGTCAAACTGTAAAACTCCGTATCAACTGCAGGGTACATAACACTATAAAATGAAACAGCGTCTTGAAAATATTATGTTTTAAATTTTGAAGTTCATCTCTTTACTGGATTGTATTATCAAGGTCTAAATAGTCAGTCTTTCATCCGGAAAATCATGAAATTACTTACGTTGAGGATTTTTCTGAAAGTTGACAAAAACTCGAAATCCTTCTCCTTTTTTAGGGATTCTGAACTGTAGGAGTGCCACATTTTGCGACGATACGAAAATTTTTCGGGGTTGCTTTTTGCCGCAATATTCATGGAAGCGCTTTTCCAGCGGCAGTTGGTGATCCAGTTCTCCTGGAAAAAATTGCCCTTGAAGTTCCCAGCCGTCAACAATCTAAAAAAACAAGGTCATATCATAAGCCCTTGTCAGATCATTAAGCTGCATCAATCGACTGTATGTATCATTCGAAAACGAGAACCTGACAAGAAAATGAGATCATTGTCAAAATGGCGTTTCGCATTAGGTTCTTGAATTCTTTCCTTTAAAATATTTGGCTAAATCTAAAGTTCAAAGAATAAGTTGAAACAGATGCCCTTTAAACCATGTGTTCTTTCCGTCAGTTTGCACGTGAAAGTCGTGATTGACCAACAAGCCTAAGTGACCATCTAATTAAGCTAAGCGGTGTAATTCTGAATGTCTGCAAGATAAAAAAACGTCAGCAGCGGCTCAAATGCTGCTGCAGGAAATACAGGAGCTCCGACAGGGCTATGCTGCTGCTGTATCATGGTCCAGGGATAGATTGCAGCTCAGATACATGGACTTGTATGCCTTTACAACTGCAGCCACGTGCACTACAGAGCAGACCCTTCTGATTAATCTTCAGGGTCCATGTGCAAGTATACAATAATACACATGTGTGTAAGGCTTTTTATTCAAATGAAACCTGGTTTGAATATAGATCAGTGCCGTTTGGGGTTTTTGTCCTTGGACCATATGACTCATTGCATCTCGGTATCCGATTTTGGCACAGTATCCAGTGTGCATTGCACAGACACAGACACAGACACAGACACAGACACACACACACACACACACACACACACACACATATATATATATATATATATATATATATATATACATATATATATATATATATGTATATATATATATATATATGTGTGTGTGTGTGTGTGTTTATTACCACGAAGTGATTTGATGCAAGTATACATGACGTATATGCACACTAAAATTGGCAGTTTTGCATATGTTTAGGGGTCTTTAAAAAAAGCAATAAGGACTTTGGTCTCTTTAGTATGTCTGACCTGTAAAATGAACTGCTTTGTAATGTATCTAGTATGGGGCCTTGTATAGCCTACTATACATACATACTTGAATCATACATGCATGTACTGAATAAATTGTTGTTATGCTGCTCAAAATGCATTCAAGCATTAACTTTTTATCATATGTACATAGTAGAGCTCAGTATACCGACGTTTTCGCACATCTAATGTTATTCTGTCTGTTTTCCATACGTTGCGTTCATCCCGCCGTTGAAGATCTGCTCACAAGTGGAATTCGTTATACACTGGCTATATAATTGCAAGCTGGTACGCGCTTTAGTATTTATCGACACTATAGTCGACCTTTAATGGCAAACATATTTGCAATAAACATTATTTCGGCCCCAACTGCCTATTCAACTAATTCATATTTTGTAGGTATTCTCGAAATTAAAGCAGTGGATCATATGTAGTATGCATCATTATATTAATCATGAAATTCGGATAAGCATCGGTACTTGGATAGTGAATTTGGGGACGGGAAAATGCGTTTGCAACCGGAATTCGAAGGATAAACTATGATATGTGCCAGATATGTTATATTTAAATAAAATGAATAAAATCTTAATATAAGATAAAGGTCAGTATGAGACAAGGCGATACATCGTAGGACATTTTGCAGAGAGAGATAAATACTAAATTAAGGTGAAAGATCTGAAGCTGGCACCTTTGGATAACCTCTAATCACGTGTTCATATTTTTTAATAGTTTGATACTTAAACTACATGCTCCCCAAACCTCAGATGTGTGAACATAAATTTATACGAGATAATTGATCTCCAAAGTTTTGTTTACAATGAAAAGTTTGGACAGTGCCGGGCACATGGGTTTGTTTGCATGGGCATGATAGTGAACCATGTCATTGTTTGCACAGTCATTAGTCCATGACCCCAGGAAAAAAATGAGCTATTGACAAGGTCTCACTCACAGGAAACCATTAGCCGTGGAGATAGGATAGGGCCAGTTCAGACTATTCACTTCCATTGTTCTGATTACTTTGAAATTCTCTATTGATGTAAAAACAAAAATAAGCACAATCCACTTACTGGTCCCCAAATATGGAAAGCCGCATGTGAACCCACACCCAAACAAGCCAAGTGTGATGTTCCCAAGTTACAAAAATCCACGTTTAAGCCACAAAATACTTTTGTTTAATGACAACATCACAGAGGTAAAGCTACAAGTTAATTACACAAAATAATTGAAACACAGGACAGAAGAAATGAGTATGTGTCACATTACAGCCATAAATGCTTAAGAATTGGCAACTTTTTCTTTCAATGCGACTTTCTCGAAACTGTTTTTTGCTCAACCCCTGAAATTTGTATTTCGCCTCACAAACGTACCAATTGCCCTATCACATTTTAATCAACACTCATTTAGGGAAAATATCATAGTCAGGAACGATTCCCAGGATTTTTTTCTGACAAGCCCTTCCGTAACTTTTGTATCAATTTATAGAAGGAAAATGAACAACCTGTCAGGACTAAATAAAAAAAAAACTTTTTATTTATACTATTTCAGGAGTAACCATTCAGTTCGATCCTGGACATGGATACATATTTTAAATTTCTTCTGATTTCAACTGAAAAAAAATGTGTGACTTCTGCGTGAAAAATGTGAAAATCTTACCAAGTCAGAAAGAATGCTATAAAATCTCAAAAAATTCCAATCCTGCAAAAAAAGCTCTATGGATACAAGTCTATGGATATGTAGTTATCAGAAAATATATAGGTTTAATGTACTTGTGAAAAAATTAAATGGGTAATTGCAATCCAAAGTTGCCAGTCTCACTGCGCACTAGCTTCACAGCCTCCACCTTAACTGGGCTCATTCATAGCTCAGCAGACCTTGCACATAGAGATAACGTGAGGAGTGAATTTAGACAGTTGAAGCGTATATATGGGGGAGAAGTCAATTATTTTGCCCGGGTAATTATTTTTATGTATTCTCAGTACTTTGACTTATAATTTTCAATCGTTTAAATCAGGTTCCAAAACTACACCTGTAGAACACAGAGATTTCCGTGCAGTATCTCAGTATAAGTTTAATTTGTATATTAAACACTGTTGTAAGCTATACTATTATTTGACAGTATTCTTAAACTTCACAGTCATGTAACTAGGCTTTTTCTGGGAGTCCGTAGAAAAGAGATCCGATAGATTCCCGTGTAGCTTCAACACACACACACACACACTCGCACACACACACACACACACACACACACACACACACGCACGAACACACACACATATATATATATATATATATATATATATGTATGCATGGATATATATATGTATGCATGGATAGACAAATAGATAGATAGATAAAAGATAGATAGACAAATAGACAGATAGATAGATAGATAGATAGATAGATAGATAGATAGATAGATAGATAGACCTACAGACAGACGGACCGACCGACCGACCGACCGACCGAGAGACAGACAGACAGACAGACAGACAGACAGACAGACAGATAGATAGATAGATAGATAGATAGATAGATAGATAGATAGATAGATAGATAGATAGATAGATAGATAGATAGATAGATAGATAGATAGATATAGATAAATAGATAAATAGATAGATTTTAATTCAGTACTCCCTCTTACTCTTTGTTTCGATTTATACATAAATTTATTCCTTCTGCTGGCTGGGTTACATGTAATCAGACCACAATCATCTGATGCATTCCTAGAAATAATTAAATACAATTCCTCTAAGGCTTTCCTAGAGAGTTAAAATTTTAGTCTTTTGAAAAGAGATTGACGTTTACTTGCTTTGCAATTAGTAATAATGCGCTCTATATGTAAGTGTCATGTCAGATCCTGAAGAACAAAGCGCATAAATGGAGTATTGCATGTGGCCTCGGGTATAGCACCATCTGCAAGATACAAAGTAGGGTTTCGTATTGGACGTACAAGGAAACAAAACTGAAAGAGGTTTAAACCACTGAACTGCCAGATAAGTGGCCAAGATCAGTGTGCAGACGAACCCCAGGAGCTACATTGTCATTAAGGATTTAAAAGAATACTTGTGTCAGCAACAAAAAGCCTAACCATACGAGTACTATCGTTAAGTATATCGTCTGAAAAAAAAAAAAAAAACAGAAAAAGAAGAGGACCAAGGATAGATCCTTGGGCCATTCCGGCTTCAATGATAAACTTTGACTGTGGATAAAAGCACTGTGTATGCAACGTGTCAGTAGCTTTCGATCCATTTACTACTGGGTGGTGTTACATTTATTTAACGCGTATTGAAAAGAAGACCGAAACTCCACACGCAATCAAAAGCTTTAGATATACATGTATCCAGAAAGACAGCCCTGGTTTCTTTGTCCAGTTCCATATCATTATAGACCACAACGACTATACTAATCAACCGATTTGATGTAGAATCATTGGAAACAATATTGTGATATCGACGCATTGAAAGATTTTTGACATTAAGTACTCGTATAATATATTGAATACCCGTTTTTAAAACACCTTCGATGGCGAGAAAATCGGACGATAATTAGATTTCAGCTGCCTGTTGGATTTTTTTTGTGGACTGAACATATATTGAATTTTTTTCCATTGCATTGGAAACTCGCCAACAGAAAAAGGTAAGTTGAACAGTCTCGTTACGGTCCTTGAGGTACTTGAACCATTCCGTTGGAGCATGACGTTACTAAAGCGCCTAGGCCCATTGTAGAGCTGGTCTGGAGCGATACTGGAACCCTGAATACTTTAGCACATCGTTTTCATTCAATTCGAATGATTCAAGTCTACCGTTGTACGGTACGCAGAATCAGGCAGAAGGGGGCTTAAGGTCAGCAAGGATTTTACAGTGGCTACCAAAAATTTTAAAACATAATTCTGCCTTTCCAGTACTTTGGGAAATGATTTTTATCTATGCGGGAAAGGATATTATGCTGGAGTGTAGTTTGAAACCTAAAATAGACTTTGATAGGTTCCACCGCTTTTTATTTGTATTCACTGCTATCGAGATCAGTGACAAATTAGACCAAATGACCTTCTTATTTGCTATTTCTATGATATTACGATATTTCTATAGTCTTTCATAGAGGAGAACATGGCCTTTTTTAACCCAACTGACTCCTCAGTCTGTTGAACTTTTAGAATAAGTCTGATGTAGTTCGTCTGTCCATCCGTCCGTCGTCAGTCCACAATTGACTCTTTGGACTTCTTTAAAGTCACTGACTACATTTTGTTTAAAATTGGTGAGCATATATCTTTTGTGAGCGCCTTCCAAATTTGTTCAAACGGCCACTCTCCGGTGACGTTTGGATAATTTTTCTGATTTTGTGATTTGTTAATTTTTGAGAAAATCTTTGAAAACTGTTCGAAAACTCTTGATCAATTGTTAATAAATTGCTTAAAGATACTTCTGGTGAACCCTGGACTTTAATTTGCTGAGAAAGTGGCGCTGTTTTGTTTTTGTTCTGTTTGTACAATTTTGATTTTTTCAATTGCTCCAAAACTGTTTGTTGGATTCTTTTCAAACCTTTGTCACACTCGAGTATGTGGAAAGACACAGGGTTTGTCTTCAGGTGGACTAAGAATCTTTACATAAGGAAGGGAATCTTTGCCATTGTCGCGGGAGCGATCAATTAAATATTTAAATATAAATATTCTGCGCTGTTATGTGGTGACACACACAAGTCAAAACACATATTCTAAGGAGAATAATTAGGAGCTTTGTTTGGACCGCCAAAATCCCCTCTTTTGTGGTCCAATAAAGTGCGTTTGAATGCATGATCATTGGTAAAGGTAACATAGAGGAGACAAGGGATGAAACAGTGTTCTATTGGAGGGAGAACGCCACTATTCAAAATATATCCTGGGGAATTGGTTATCAGTAGATCTAGCACAGCACTAGAAAATTCGGTCAAACGCGTGGGTTCATTCATAATTTCAAATAAGTTTTTTTCGAGCTCTTTAAACCTAGTTTCTAATTCGCCGTCGGCATGACCAGAGTCCCAAAACAAGCAACCGTCACCAAAGTGTCCTGTCTCAATAAGAATATGGGGTTTAATTCAACGACTCTGGTATTGCCATCGGAAAAAATAGGAAGAAATACATTGCGTTCACTGGCTACTTGAGGAGGCGGACGATATGCCTGCCACTAGAGCCAGACCATGATCAATAGAAATTTCAGCCCATACACATTCATAGTTTGGCGATTCTAGACCAGGACGACGGAATAAAGCATTTCTGACGGAAATAGTAACGCCGTCTCCCTGGGCCAGCCCGGTGATGCTCAAGTAAAGGCTGAGAACAACCTTGAATAGTCAGTAGCTGGTCCGACCGGCCTTATCAGAGGCAAGTCTAGGAGAGCGCAATTATGTTCATACCTCCCGTGTTAGCAAATGTCCAGCGTTCATCTAATTTTACCATAACTTTTGAGGTTTCGTATGTTAACAGGGCAGAGTTTGGAAGTTTTTAAAGCAGGATTTACATGGACACGACGCAATTATAAAATACCATTACGACATAACATGCTGTATACAGAGAAAGATATCAACAACAGCAGGGACGGTAACACCATGAAAAAACAGGGACGTATCGTTTGCCTCAAAATTAAAACATGGTTATTTTGCAGTGGTTCAGACTGATAAAACAGCCCATTCATTGCTGTCATAACGTATGCAACACTACAGCCTATAATTAGCACAGTTTACAAAGGTTAACTACAACTGCTGTGATCTGTTTTCTGCATGTCTGTACCATCACTATGCAGTAAGGTTTAACAAATGTAGCCAGAAAAGTCTGAAGAATAAACAACAGCAGCGAAGTTTGTAGATGATTTGTGCACAAAAAAAAACTAATAATGCACAACGCAGACATTATGACTCCACACTCAACGATTTACCTATTCTCGCACGAACGAACGAATTAACTAACCAACCAACCACACGCAATAACAGAAGTTTTCGGAAAAACAAGGGTTATTTATTTCACATGTTACTTTGAAGGCAAAAACCAAGAACTTCCATCAATGCACCCAGCAAAGCATTTCATATTTGTACAGATACCTTTACATGATTGCCCGTGAGAAATGCTTTCCTGAGAAATACTTTTATCATGGATCCTCAACACTTAGTGTTGTATAAATACAAAAAAATTAAGAAGAACCACCTGGAAGAAAAACCCGTCATGTGGACCATTACGTGATAAAATCAGGCAACACTTGTCCGAAAGCAGACTTAAACTTTGCATAGACGTGGCTAAGATGTTTTCATGACGCGTACGATTCTAGGCAGCGCCAATAACAGAACGTTTACTTATGCACAAAAACATGGGCGTGAAAAATGTCCAAGGTACCAGAACGGGAATGTTCACTTACAAATAGCGGGAATTCAGATATAAAAGCATGAGCGGAACAGAAAAGGCGGAACCGAAACATTCGGCTCAGGCACATTACCGGCTACATTTATCCCCACACGTTTGTTATTGATTTAATTGCTTTAGTTTTATGGAAAATGTGTGGAAAAGATAAGCTTTTGCAATAATTTATTCGTGGAAATAAAAATGATACAACTGTATACCTTTAGTGCTTTATTTTTAGCATGTCTACAATCACCAGGATGTATGTGTGGATGGATACAAACATATATTTTATATGGTCTCAAAAATGAGCTAGCATCGCTACAGTAGAAACACATATGTGAACTTGTTATGTTGGAAAAACGTTATCACTACAAGATGTAAACAACAACGCATTGTCCTTGACCTGGCCATCGCAATCCAACAAGCTAATAGAATGTTATAAACGCCTGAGATTATCACAGTGACTATATGTTTGGCAGATAGTATAATGGATGATGTAACGATAAATACAAGCTACATACCAAAACCGGACAATTTCCGGTTTCCGTTTTGTTTGACGACCGCAACAGGATGCCTGTACCGGTGGCAAAATTGAAGTTTGACCAATACTTTACCTGGCATATTGAACTAATTGTGCAAGAGACCCTTCAAGATACTGAATTTATATAAATACATGAGGCAGAGCGGAATTTTGATCTGTTTTTAACAACGGTCTTTCCGTGTCCAGAATAAATAAACAAGTGAACCACCGAGACGAAATTCCCATCATGTTGATCGGGAAATTTTAACGTATGATGAAATTAAAATTGACGTGCAGAATCGGTATTTACCAAAACCAAATCATGCAACATGGTTAACATTTTAAAATTAATAATTTTATTGAAGCTCCTATTAAACGTAGAATTATACGCACAAAGACACGGGGATCCTCGACAATTCAGGAGAGACAGTTAGATTTAAGTGTACAGCATATGTCACACAAAAAATACAAAACCAATCCCAATAGTCAGAATGAAAGTATAAAATAATCACAAACACAAGAAGACCATAAAATAGATGACGGTTAAAAACTTGTTAACAAAGCAATCTACAGCTTCTACTGGATAGACCCACGTACGCCGACGGTAACCCGCGGGGTTTAGAAGAAAGCGAATAAAAATCAATGATACGGTCCCGCCTTCGTATTATGCGGGGATTGGCCAACCGTCTCAGCACAACGCTAGCAGAGGTGATCCCAAAATAATGTAAACGTTTAATAACAGATTTATCCGTAAAAACGTATGTCGTAGAACTGTTTACGTTAAATACGTAGAATGCAATAATCTGTATAGGCTTTCTTCAATAAATTTAACCCGTCTGAATTAGAGGAGCAGAGGGTGTTAACCTTTAACGGCAAAATCATGACCCGACACAAAATGACTTTTTTCGTTATCAAAAGGTTTGCCACTTTTTCCTGTCTTGTCACCAAACATGAATCCTAAAAAAGCAAAATTTATGTGATAGAATAGGGAAAAACATGACCATATTTAGATGGTTTGGGCGCGTGTATATCTGTTTCAGAACGTATGCTACATAATCCGCCCAATTTTGGATAGCAGTAAGCTACTTTCCTCAACCAAGGGCCGTAGCAACAACAAGCAACCAACTGCGACCTTTGGCGTGTGCTGGAAGCAAACGGAGGTATTCATATTAGCAGGGATCCTGTGCTGCCACCTGGGTTGCAGCATTTAAACTTTACCAGCAGGAGGGCAGAATCATGTATTTGGCATGGCTGAATGAGTTTTTTTGATAGAAATTATAACTTGAAAAAGCAAAAAGCTTAAGAAAATCCATTCACTAAGTTTTCATACTTGCAAGATGCTAAAGATATGGGTAAAATTTAGTTCATTCGTTTGGTGGAAAAAGTGTAATTTTCAGATGGATAGGTAACATTACTGATACAGGTGCCCTTATAATCGTGACAGTTGCGTTCTGTTGCCTAGCAACTGATGGGACCAGAGCAAGTCGGTAGTTAACATATTTACATAGGAATACTGCCTATTCCTGTGTAAACTGCTAGACAAGATCAGGACCGCCACTGAAGTTGTTTATTGTGGTGACCAAATAGCAGTGAAGATAATTAAATCGGGACTCCGGGCAGAAAAAGTAGCATTTAGTGACCTGTGACCCGATTTGAGATCAAAACTCATTAAGCATGCTCAGTTGAAATGTTGCTTTGTATGATTTAATTACAACCATTACCGGAAAGAAATACGTCCGATGGTTCTGTGATTTTCACATTAATAAGACATTTATGGAGATTCGTGATGACGAATATTGTTATAATCCAATATCTTACCGCTAATAGTCCGCCCTTGTCACACTCTATATTGAAATCTTCAAATTCTATTTGTACAAGTTGATCAGGGACACCTATCATGAATAGGCCACAGACGTCTTGACTCCCCGGTGAACTGTAAAAGTAGCTTCCAGGAAAGCTTTCCATGCGAATACAGTCTGCAACAAAATAAAACTAGTTTGTAAGCAGGTGAACGTTACATCTTTTGACACACCATTTTGATGATGTCTTCATCTGAATAAATTCTAACAAGATATACCAACTGCGCACAACAAATTGTCCAGCGAACTCGATCATGAGCTGTTGGGCATTCACAAAATGCTTGAGACAGAAGCTACATCATTAGTCACCATGCTCATTATATATGGTACTGGTATCAAACCTGCCGTATTAAGAAAGTTGCAATTCTTGGCACCAATGTCATTTGAAGTACATGTATTCATCATCACTAGGATACCAAGAATGCCAATTTTTGCAACAAGTTGCTCTTATTCTTTGTGATCAAGGTGATCCCATTAACCCTCTGGGTGGCCAGTGTTACTGATGGCACATTCTCCATTACAAAATGGATGTGTTACGCCGAAACTACATGGCAATGTTTACTGCAAAAAAGTGCCTTGTTTTTAATTGCATACATAATTGACAGATGAATTAACCTTTTTATTGAATGCAGTGACAGCAGCTACTTAAAAGTAACAAACTTAACCACCAATAGATGAAGCAAATCAAACATGGGAAGGTACACTCATGCAGCTTTCAGAGCACATTAATTTTTCCTACAATATGTAAACAGACTCAAAAGAATATTCAGTGATGCGCTCTAAGCTTTAGTGTAGTAACAACTAACCACAAATGTTTTTGTACATAAAAAAATGCCATAAATAACAGAATCAAATAGACATTTGATAAACTTTATACACCTCAGAAGACGCAGATAGTCGGGTGAAATCATAGCATACTAGATGTATCTTTATGTCGTGAATAGGAAGGTGAATAATAAATTGTCTGAACGCTTTTGTTGCTTTACTGCCCCTCTAAGTTCCTGTCCCGAAGCATCTGGTACGCCGCCCACAGGATACAAAGCCTTCGAGTGATATTAGCCATGTTGACACATATCACACATCCATCTTTTTGTCCAATCTTTGTCTGGGCAAATGTTGCTGGCTAATGATTAAACTTTGTAAACTTTTTTTAGAAGAGCGATGAAGCGAAACATATGGCAACTATATTGATGTTTATGCAATTTAAATCACAGCTTATCACGATCATTGTTGGAGAGACATGCTTTCATTGCAGAAAAGTTCCTATCCTCAGGGCAAGAAAAGTATATCACACAGATAATTTATGCTTTATTTGGAGATTATTGCAGCTATATTGAATTTTCCCCCAATTAAATCAGTACCAACCGCTGCCCACAAAGACTCCCACGCCCAAAATGATTGTGTAAATAAGAATACCCATGAAGAATGCAACTTTCGGCCAACCTTTCAGGTTGTTTTCATTGAACCACCTACCTAATTCGTGACCATTATCTTTCCTCCACGTATGTTGGGCATTACATTATGCCACAACAATACCCATTAACCTTTTCTACACTATAGTGGAAGGTAACGAAACCGTTTATTCATATATGACAAGTCAGCCGATATTTTTCGTTCATTTGACAACTTCGACTACCGTCAAAAATGCCTCTTAGTATGAAGCTTGATAAAAAAAGCAACAATAGCTACAAAATTATTTTCAAAAGTGATATATGTACAGGCAAGGGGATGGTTTTTACACTGTGCCTTTTTAGCCTCCACATTTACTCACCACTATATATAGTTGATATATTCGATGTCATTTGTATTGTTGTTGATAGTTTTTATATTCTTTTGCATTGTACTTGCAGATGATTGCACAGAATTGTATTTTTGTCTGTTTGGCAGATTGTCACGTATCGATGTAGCCTTTAAGCTTCATTACTTTATTTAGTCATTCATTTATTCTCGTAAGCTTAAATTGCAGTTAAATGTACTTCGTGATCAGTTGTACTTCTTGGTAGTTTACTTTATTCCAGTTAAAATGCGTATAGGCGTAGAACTGTCAGTCTATTATTCATGGAAGGATTTCACAATATGTGGCAGAGTTGTCCAGAGACAGTTGGAAAAGATTTCGATAAATTTTCTCAAAATGTGATTTATGCTAATTATAAAAGTGATAAAATTTTAATATGCAAATTAAAGTGAATTTGGATGCTCACCGTCTTCAAAATATGATATATGTACGTGACTTATTAATTTCCTTATGTATGCTAATGATATTGCCTGCTTAACATCCGTTCTTGGCGGTCTACTACCCCCCAGCGAGGGGGCCAACATAGTGTATCGCCCCAAGAAAGTCTGCTTAGGAGGCAAGTAATGATAACGCCACACTTATAGAATAATTAGAAGTAGTTATAGCATTTCAAATTATGCCAATTAGGTAGATAAACTTTCAGGTATATGATACACAGTAGCTTCCAAATTTTCTGTACAAAGGAACTCTTTGTTTGTTTATGGGCACTCCAGTGCATTTCCATAGCTAGCTGGTAACCGTCTATAATCAGTTATTCCTTTTAGACACACAGATTTCCCGTGGAGCATATCTTCTGTCTAGTCATCTTAGGGGATTTGCATTTTTTACTAATTTTTTTTCAAGTGGCGTTTGTTTGTTTATTTGTTTGTTTGTTTGTTGGTTGGTCGATTGGTTGGTTCATTCATTCATTTATTTATATATTCGTTTCCTTGTTTGTTTGGTACTTTGACATTTGTCGGCATCACAAAACGTTTACAGCTGTACGGAAGCGTAAAAATTTGCAGATCAATATATATATATATATATATATATATATATATATATATAGTATGTTTGGAACGAGCGGAACTCGAACCTGCAGCCTTTGGCACCAGTCGTCTAGCTGAAATGGGAAACGCACAGACCGACTCTACCAAATCCCCATTCTTAAAAGAATGGTTCAATGGAGGTAGTTATGAGCGAGTGCCATATCAACACGGTTATGCAGTATGAGTACTGAGTGGGGCATTTATTTCCAGAATGTATATATATATATATATCTATATTTATATTTATTTATATATATATATATATATATATAAAAGATGTCAAAGGATCAAGGGGATATTTCGACTTTAGGGTTTCCAAATTTTCAGTTCCATAAACTCGAAAGTTAGATGTTTTTTGGTTTTTTTTTTTAGTTTTTAAGCTGCAAAGTTCAAGAAAAGGTCAAAATGTTGAGATCTGAGGGTCAAAATTTCGAAAACAGGAAAAAATTGAAATTTCGAGACAAAATGTAAAGCTTTTGGGACCAAAAGTCTGAATATTTATATTTAGTAATCGAAAGTTCAAGGAAAATCAACGGAATTTCGAGATAAAGTTTTAAGATTTAAAAGCCGAAGTTTTGAGACAAACTCAAATTTTAAGGAGGAAAATCGAATATTCAAAGAAAAAAATTCAAAATTTCGAGAGGTAAAGCTCGAATTTTTAAATAAAATTTTTGAAAGAAAGTCGAACTTTTGAGGGAACAGTCAAACCTTTGAGATGCAACTTGTAGATTTTAAAGCCAGAATTTTGACAACTATCCCGGAATTTCGGCAGAAATGATGAAATTTCGAGAAAAGAACTCAAAATTTTGAATTTTCACAGGTTTCTTTTGTTTGTCCTGTTCGGCTTCGTACATATATGTGTGTTTATTTATTTCCTTTAATTTTAAATCAGTTTATATTCATTTGATTTGGCAAAGTAAAACCATTCATTCAAGAACCACTGTATTGTTTTCTGGTTTGAAAACAATGCAGTGAAACCTGCTCAGGGTGACCGAATTGTCATTTCTCAAGACAGGTGGCCTGTCATTGGAGGTGCAAAATGGTACTGAGTAAGGCACTTGACTATTAATTAAAATCAGATCTCTCTTCGGAGAGGTCTATCAAGACAGGGGCCATTGTAGTTCTATACAGGATAAGTCCAGTTTAGGCCTCATTCTTTGGCCGTATATACAGAGCCGGTCCATCTTCTAAATTTAAACCGGCTCGAGCGCAGGACACAGCAGGCAGGTGTTTGTCTCTGTTTGGTCTGATTCATAGTCGATACATGTAGATGCACCCCGAGCACTCCAATATTGAATAATTTACAAAATTTTCGTTGTTGTTTTTATTCAAAAATTAACCCAAACAATAGTTCTTTTGTAGCTTATAGCTAGGTCAATGTTACAGTTGAATATGGGTGTATGATCCTTGTTATTCGTAACACTTTTTTTAATTTCCCTGGTGATACCGAAGCAAACCGAGGATAATTTTGGAGCGTAAACATATCATCCAGAAAGAAATGGACAGGAAGAAGGAAAATAGGTGGCTAAAAAGTTTAAGTCTGTATATAGGGCATTAAAAATGGGATCTCCAGTACACATGCAAACTCGCACCTATTCGTGAGTGTAAGATAGAGTTGTGTACCGGGCTATAAAATGACTTGCGGATAGCCTACTGAATCGAAAAATTAATAACTCACATCATCAGAAATCGAGATACATATGCTGCAATATATAACTTAGGTAAAGATAAAAATTCATGCCTTGTTTTGTATTACCATGCTATGCAAGTTGATGTCCCTGAGGTCAGTATATGCCAATCTAAGGCCCCTATGTTGTTTTATTTTTTACCTAACTGGCAGATTTTCCACTTATTCATATTTAGTTATTTCGCGTGATTAAAAACTTTAAAGTGGTAAGCCTACCTATTAAGCTATAATCTTTTTTAAATATTTGTTTTCGATGTCATCTATATTTCTTCCGTGTGGGACAGACTGCTCAGTACACAATGATAATTTAAGGCCGAGTTACTTCGGATCACGTTTGGAAAGAGAAATGTGCATACTTCATACTTCTGATAATTTCATGATGAAAAAAAAAAACCCTTTCTTCAGCTCCAACTTGAAACAGGAGTACTGGGGAATATCTTGTATTATAAAGGCATTCGTTCCGTTGTCAAGTATAACTGTAAGGGTTGAATTTGACATAGGCCTATCGACCTAGATGCCTGTGTGTGTAACTATAACTTTCATTTTTTTTTTTTGTCGTTGGATGTGACCATGGCACAAACCCACTAATGGAAGCCACATTGACAAGCCCTTTTTTTAATGCAAGAGAGTACTGCATCTGCAACATTTATATTCCCGAATGACTTTTTGAATTGAAAGTCTCTTGTCACGACAATGGAAAAATGAGTTAAAGCCTGCACCGGTACAGTTATGGCCCAGATCTGAAATTACCTGTTTTTATAGTACACCAGGCATAATGTACTAACCTTTTATCAATGACTGTTGATTGATAATATTTTATTCATGCAAATGAAAAGAATGTACAATATTGACATACTAAAATACATAAAATCTATAAAATACATTTATATTAGGACAGCATGGTGCAATATAATTGCTGAAAGCACACCAAACTATGAAACATGGAATGGGAGCACCAAAAGTGTAAGGAAATTTGCCTTGGCTTATTTTCATGGTGGACCACAGCATGAAAACTGCAAGTGTAAAGTCACAAATTATTATGTTGCTTTGCACAGGTTTTTAGCTGAAATCCTTTAATTATTTATGAATTAAAAAATAGATCTTAATTTTCAATAAATTAATATACAAATAAATAAATGTAAGTGCCAAAGGCATTTTTATAACACTAAGATACTGAATAAAGTACTCCCATCTCATGCATCAAGAATGATTTCACCTTATTTTTGAAAATGTTCTTGCATTCACTCTCTTTGATACACCTTTGCAGCTTCTGCATGGTATAATCATGATACAGTAGTACTTGCAATTACCGACTCCAGTCCCCAGGGCTGGGCGACCACCTGGTTAAAACGACCAGTTTTCCTTGGCACCGGTGCTTTTGCAATATTTAATGACCTGACACGAACGACCACAGTGCTCTCTAACTAGAAATCTCTGTAGTAAAAGTGTGCTACAATACTCCAGTTCTGTTGGACAGCCTTGGAACATCTGCAACGGGCAACCAACGGCCAGCAAAATCTTCTACAAACGACTACCTGTAAAAAACGGTCTTTCTAATTAACCGTTACCAAGTTGTAAGTGGTCAAATGGTCAAAGGAAGGGAAGTGTGCAATAAGTGTCCTCTTGAACCCCCGTATATTACAGTCATGGTCGTTCATCACTTTTTATGGATAAAGTTCTTTCCAGAACCTTCAAATGATTAAAAAAAGCACACAATTTCCAAACATCGCCGACTTGACAAAAAACAATCCATGATAGGGATTTTCACTCAGAAGAGACATGACTTCTGTCAGTTTTTCCAAGACGCTTGTAATACGATGTTGCAAAATTCAATCATAAACCTATTTTCAGGGAGTCTTTTATTAAAACCTTGTTTGATTAAAAACAAAAGTTTGTGAGATACTCGTATCGGTGATCAATTATTTTGTGTTTCCTCATCACTCTGCTTCTTTTCTTAGTCTTCATGTAGTCTTTATAGCTTGCAATGTTGTATTTTGTGCCATAATATAACGGAATTCACTTGCATGGCTGGACCTCTAAAACTTCCGAGAAGCAGTCATTTCGGTGAAAAACAAAGTATTGTAAAGTTAACTTGATCCAAGTTTTTGCATGAAAATTCTGTATCTTCATGAAAGTCCCTGCAAACCATATCCCTGGTACTTTGTACCTGATAACGCTTGAAAAGTATTGGCATAAACATACAACAATGCTGTTCACAAAGGTTGTTGACATGCCGCCTAGACAGTGAATGTAGTTAAACAGTAACACGTTGCTGACTACATAACTTAAACAGATATAATTTTATTAAAATCTTTAAAACGTAATATGTGTTGCAATATTGAAGCAACTTGTTAGCAATTGACTCAAACTGTAGCACAAGCAAATCATTCTTGAAACAAACCGTAAAACCATATGTGTACATATCCATTTATATAAATTAATGTTTCAACCTTATTTTTGACTATCCACGATGAATTACGAGACCAATGTGTGGCTAAAAATGTCTTGCATAGCCCTTCCAAAAGTGTACACTTGGTACTAATGTTTACAAATGTGTTGGCAATCCCGGGAAATTGATCTCAGCGGGAATTACTAGCAACTTCTCCAAAACAAATACAAAGTCCAATGTGCTATCCTTTAGTTTACCCGACATGCTATTCTTATTCAAGCAGACATTAAAAAAGGCATATGATTATGACAGAAAGCTATGCTTCAAATTAAAACAGGTTATTTTACATTCCAGCATTAAGGTAAAAAATGCTCGCTGCAACTTTCATACTTTGAACTCGTCCATCTGTACACATGTAATAGAATTATGGGTACCTGCTTTTGATTACAGCACTTGTGAGCAGATATTTTCGATATGGAAAATATATATCCTACAGACACAAATGTAGCTATTTTTAGTATGAAAAACAAATATCCTGCAGAGAAGTTGTATCTCAATTTTCTAAATTTGGTTTGCGTGTTGATAACAAGTCAATGAATCTTGCGGTGGGGGGTTATTATATTCTCTTGTTACATGGTTTTATGAAAGAAAGTGGACTTGAGCAAGTATTGAGATGTAATTACCAGTGCCCAATTTTGAAATGATCTATTCAGATTGCGGATTAGTGTAAAAGCACTAAGGCTAGAATCCGCCAGACATAATTGGTATTGTACCGACAAAAAACAGCTTCCTACATCTATACCTTCGGGCAGGTGGAAGAATAGAACAATGGCCTACTACATTGCCTCCATTGAATCCAAATGTATATATGCAAGCAACAGAACATGATGCCATGGTGTGGGTAGACCTCTTTTCCTTTTGGCAAAGGCTGCACTGCACATAATGCACATAACGGCCAAGTCACTGCCAGGAAGATATTACAGAAAAGGGTAATCTCACTAAGTGCTGAGCATTCTGTACTTTGACTCTTAACCTTTTTCCAAGTGCTAAAACTGGCCACAGTTTGTTGGCAGATGTCTTCTTTTGATTGTTTTAATTCTGTGTTTGCTGAAAAGAGGGCCCCAGTGTTGTGACTACCAAAAAGATATATACCAAGAAGGGTCATCTCATAAAGTGCTGAGTGTTCTGTTCTTTGACCCTTGACGTTCCCTAAGTGCCAAAACTGCATGCAGTTAGTTGGCATTTCGATTTTTAAAAAAAATTCTTTGTTTGCTGACAAGAGGGCCTCAGGGAGGATCCCCCCCCCCCCTCGCGCAAAACTGGTCAGATGGCTGTATTATTCTGTTGATTGCCCTTCAATTTATATGTAACAAAATGTTTTCTTTCTATTTGTCGTAAGGGCATTAACGCATTTTTCCAGCAATTGTCATCTAAATTTCTAATAGTATCTTCTTTCAGTATGTTTCCAACTGACTCGTGTTTGTTTAAACTGGAAGAGACGTAAGAGATACAGAATATTTATTTAACGGTATACTGTCAAAATACAGACATGCATACTTGGATATAGTAAATCCTTTTTTCAGCCATAATAAAGAACATTGCTACAATGGAATGGATACAGTCTGCTATACGTGTATTGTGGAAAACTAGGCATTTCACCACCGGTATTTCACATGTGGTCAAACTATCAAAAAGAAAAGCCATTGGAATTAACTTGTTAGGCGCCAATGCCACAAAATTGTGGGACTCGATACCTATTTGTCACACAGGACGTTAATTTGCAACGCATGCTAGGTAAAAGACATTTATATGCTCATGTGCATTGCTTCTAATTTATTGGTTTTGTCACCAGATGGCTGTTTGTTTGCGACACAGGTGCTTGCAATGCCAATACAAGTAGCCGAGATACCATCAAGTTAATACCTACAGAAGAAATATTATTGAGGTCACTGGTATATGCTGGTAGCAGTGAAACACAGCTATGTCTTTTGTACTGGCACAAGATAGTATGACAAGAAAAAAAGGGAAAAGAAAACTGAAATTCTCTAAATCCAGGATATCATAATTATTTTATCATCTCTCCACGCTGGGACCATGTCATCCCACGTGACTTTACCTTTAATTCGAGGTCATGACAAGAAAATCGACCTATCTTGGGGACATTATTTTTGTTACATTACGTCACACTTAACTACAAAAGACATGTATACAATTTCACGGTACGGTACCTATTTTCACGAAGATACAATCATTTCATAATCATATGTGTTAGAATATGGAAAGTTTGTGCGTATACCGTAGTTTTTTAGCCCACCAAAACTTCGTTTTGTAAACTGTAGTAGTATGAGACGATTACAAGTCAGTATTATAGTCTAATGCAGTTTATCATAATGTATATGTTTTCATCTGTAAAAGTTCAATGACTGGATTCACCTGTATTTCATAAATGCAATTCGAAAACCTTTGCCAGTTATATCCCCATAAAATTAAGATCTTTTCAAATCTATGTCTCTTATCAATGGGGATTCATACATTCTGTAAGGGTAGCAATACGGTCTATAAACCGCCAAGTTAAACGTGAACAGTTTTATATTGTCTTTTTGTTGTCTTGAGACTGGGACAAAATCATTTTGGACCAAAATAGATATCTTTCTACTAAAACAAAAGACTCCTAAATGTGTCAAAATATTTTGTGTGGGTGTCTATATCGTGTTAAAGATCATCTGATTGCTGCGAAAATTGATAACCATTGCAAAACGGCGCAACAATTGCTCAATGCAGCTAACGAAACAAGATAGAAGAAGATGGGGAGAGGTTTTCAATTTGTTTTACTTTCAAGGACTCAGTTGGGCTATTTGGTGTAGTGATCGATTAATAAATCTTTTATGACAGTAAGCGGTACCACGAAAATGTCAAGCTTTCTGCGTGTTTGTTTGTTTGGTTTTTTTTTCGTCTGTTTTGAAAGGCCACTGACTGAGTCAGAGGTTTATTTACCTACAGTGCGTCCCTTATTATACCCAGGGAAAGACTACTGAAAGCTAGGATGATGAAATCGAAATTTGCAATCACAAACAGCGCGAAAGAAAAGTTGGAGTGAAATCAGAATTTCTGCTGCCGAGTTGTACACTTCAACAATACTGGCTAATAATTAAAGTTAGTATGATACCTTTATGCTCAGACTATATAATTCACAGGGGGGTCTTGGGGTATAAAAATCCGATTTTAACCTTTTCCCGCTCAAATCACATAAAAACTCGAGAATATGAGTTGCACTTTAAAATTTCATTTAAATTTTATGTTAGTAGAAAAAAATTACTGAGAACTGTAGATGAGTCTTATCCAGATCGTACGCCCCGTGTCAGTTGTTATCCACTGGTTCGGTACATTGAAATATATCAACTTTTATTCTGACCTTGATGGAGTAAAACCCCATTCGCATGTTTCTTTTGATAAACTAATGACACCCTTGTGACTCAGATGTTCAGCCATCGCTAGATAAAATGCGCATGCCAATGCTATGTAAACAAAAGTTAACGTATGAACAAATAATGAGCTAAATGATGAATAATGAACGATGAAATATGGTACAGAAAAAAAACCCACATTCATTAATTCCAACCAAAGAAGGGCAGCAAAGTGAAATAATGCAAAAGACAATGTGAAGAAACAAATTTCACTCCTGACTTGACACAGACAGTCACCCATAGGGGCAACTAATGGTTTTAAATCAGAACTCTCAACCCATGAAATGTTAGTAATTTCAAAACATATAGGCTTAACCACATAAAGCCCAAAATTTACCAATTGTGCCAAAGATATAAAGAGGCATAGTACATAGGCTTGCCAGTTGTGTGTGTGTGTGTGTGTGTGTGTGTGTGTGTGTGTGTGTGTGTGTGTGTGTGTGTGTGTGTTCCCGACCTTCAGTCTGCTGAGTTGACACGGTTTTATGACATTTATAACCCTAGGACATTCCAACAACGTTCTGCTTCCATTATAACTAAAAGTCGGACAAAGCATCCCGCAGCACAACATATGCGAGGGAGTTCTGTTCAAATAGTTCAGAAAATCAAGCAACAGAGACAGGTTGACTAGGAATCAAAGAGGTAGTCAATGAGTGATCAATAATCAAAAACAAGTAGATGTAAACAAAAGATGAAGCAACATGTGAGCGTTTAAAAACAGAACAAGCACCAGGTACATAGTGAAGAGTTTCAAGCAGCAGATATACCCTAAAAGTGTGAAATGGTAGATAAATATTAACAAGGCACATTTATGCAAAAGTGTTGGTGTTCTTTGTCTCACATACGGTCTTACTGTGTGGATATACGAAACACATTTATGCACAAGCTTGAGAGTGCATCAGTTCTGTGATTAAAAATATTTTGGTATTTGAGGTAAGTCCCATCATTCCAAATGATTGTAAGCCGTGTGTATGTCATGTGTGATAATAATAATGCTTTTTTGAACACCCTGTAACGACCAAAGGATAAATACATCAAAATAAAAACAGATACAGAACTCAAATCATATAAACCAATTACCACAAATCCAGATATATTTACATCTATATAAATCACAAAAATCAAGCATACGAAAGACATAAGTTAGCACAAAAACTTAACGATACAAATAAATTAGTACAAAACTCAAATATAGAGATAGCCTAAAGTCAAAGAACATAGATAACTCAAGCATGCAAATAGTATAAGTATAAAACGAGAGATAAAATATAAGCTCAGTACACAATTAGGCCCCATAAAAAATGTTGTTTATCATCACTTTTTTTAAATGATGGGGAAGGAGGAAGGATTTTATTTTTATTTTTTATCCATGATCTATTCAAATATTTGATGAAGAGCCTTGCTCTCGTCCACTCTGAGCCCCATCCAGCGTTTTATGATGCGTGAACCACCCTTGATTTGAAGAACCAAGAAAATCATCAGATGCCTGCAGCTTGGGAGTTTGCGGAGTAGCCATAAAATACGAATTTACATAAAGGTCCTATTGATTGACCATGTTCAAAAATCTGATACATGAGTGACTGGTGGGTTGTTCCCACCATACGGTGCGCTTTTATAAAAATGGATGTGAAAATAACACTCTTATTCACATTTTATGGTAAAAACTCAGTGCGCCTTCAATCGTCGATTTTCGTTCAATTCCAACACCCAGAAAGCGCGAAGAGCTTGTGACGTAACAAACGCAACCTCGCTGGGTGACAGGGAAGACTCCGACCATGTTAGCGAGTCATGGCTGCCAAGTGTCTCTTGGTTTAAACATATTTTGTCTAGCCTTTATCAACAGGATTAAAATGAATCTAGAAATATTCATTTTTGTCCCTGTTCCCGCCCAGGATGGGTCAGTGTGCTGCTTTTCACAATCACGCCTCATCTACGCAGCTGTCAAGAGCAGTGGGCGGCTGGTCTTTCGTCTTTTTTTTCTTTGGCCACTGTTTGTGACAGTCCCCGGCCAGCTCCTAATAATCGTGTGTAGAAAATTCCATCTCATTGTACCTTTGTCGTTAATATGAAACCGGAAAATAAGTCAGTCACAGGAAAATATTCACCATTGTTACATAATGGATACCATCTGAAATAAAGGATATCATAAATACGCGTACTGATGACAATGTATACGGAAACGTAAATTACTGCCCTCCAAGGGTCGCGAGGTTACTGCCAGGTAGGATTTCTGATATAGAAAGCTGTATGTAAATTTATATTCAATCATCCATGGACCACACATATCGGAAGGGAAAATTAACTGTTTGTTTAGACTTTTACATACCGTAGGTGAAGGCTGTTTCAGTGAATGCTAGAATTTGAAAGACTACAAGACCTGGCCCATCCTTACACAAAGTCCAATTTATTGCATCCATGCTTGTTCTTGTTAAATGGAATCTAGTAATTTTTGATAGGAATATATCTTTTGCAACGAATTATCATTGCCCACACGGCAAGTTGGGATCTTTTGGCTGTACCACGTCTGCAATCACTGCAGTACTGGTAACGATTGGGTTCTGGGCGTCCCCTCATGTGTATAAGGCTGAATGATCTTTTCCTCTGCTGCTCCAGCTTTGCTTAATTTTTCTTCTTCGTCATCAGACCACGTACATAAAAAAAATCAATTCATACTCCCTGGAATCACTTTGTTCTGTTTTATCTGCCATTACTCTTCGTAAACCGAAGGTACTCTGGCTTATAACACATTCAGCCTGGCCAGCTGGTTGCGTTTGTGACGTCACTAACTCTTCCCCTCATTGGGCCATGATCGGAGAAAATTCGCGCGCTTTCCTGTCGCAAATGTGGCGCACTTTTGGAACTAAACAACACTATTGGAAAATGAAATTCAACATTTTGGTTTTCAGATATCATTTCTAACCACCGTAAAGATCACCTTTCTAATTTGTGGTACCCAATCAATCAAGAGGACCTTTAAACTGGATCTAATTGAACATCGACCTTCTTTCTTAAAGTTTGAAACTTGTGTGATTTTAAACAAAATCAAATATAAGATAAAATGTACGGGTGGGCGGTGATGGTAAACAGGTAATTTTTTGATGCGGCCGTACCATCTTAAAAGCTCATACTAGCGGAAAGTCATTAAAATGATTTGGCAAGGAGGCTCACTAGACTGTACTTCCATGAACTACGGTAGCGGTAATTTTCCGAGTTAATCAAGTAACGTAAAGTGTCAACAAGACCATTCACCCCTCGTCTCGCGCCAAGGCCCGCCATCGGTCTCCGGATGGAGAACCCCAGTACGGCGCGAGCGGGAGATACACAGTAATGATGTAACCAAAGAGCCAGCAGAAGCATGCCAGTCGTAATAGGCCTATAGCGGGATAAAAAAAATTAACACATACATTTCTATATTGAGAAGGGACGAGGAAAACTCGGCGGGCAAGTGATATAGTTTCAGATTTTAAAAGATCATGAACTTTAGGTATGTTAAGCGAGCAAAGCAAAGCAGAGTGGTGTGCTCTCTTGTCGATCCCAAGTAAACAGCTCATTGGACTGATTCTAAATTGGAGAGGTTAGAGTTAGGGAGCCCGATACATTTCATGTCATAGATCAGGCTAGTAACCCCCAATCCGATGCCCAAGAACAGTTTTAGCCATGGTAACAAGACCAGGATATGCTAAATCAGCCCCAGAATACCTGTATATAACCCTTCTCCAAGTAGCAATTATGTTACTAACATGCATATCGAGAGCACAATCATAAGAATACGTGACACCGAGCACCTTAAGGCTATCAACATTTTTCAATTCGTATTATCCAAGGCACCACGTAGGCACATTGGTATTGAAAAAACATACTGGTTTTTTTTCCAACAATTAAACACTTGGATTTACTGTGACCAAAGTTAATTCAACATCGAGCACCATATTTATAACAAGTATCAATTAACTTTTGCAGTCCCGTAGGGCTGCCAGAAATTATTGTAGTCGGCATAAACAAAACTGCTGAACTTTTCTTGATCGATGCGAGCAATGAAAAGAATGTTACAACAGCAGACACCGCCTGTCTTTTACACAGAATTTGTGAGATATTAACTTGCATACAGCAACTGTGCTCTTTTTACTTGAGAAGGCCCGTGTCTGAAAGCGTCGCTACTCCCAAGATTAATTTACGTTTGTAATATCACGGAACTCACCAGTACACTTTGTTTTTTATAAGCTATTTCTCAAACTGGGATGAAGATGGAGTTGGTGACTGTGTTTGTGCTTTGCTTACACAATAGTAGTATGTAAAAACGTGGCCCACCCTGGACAGTCTTTCGACCCGTCGGTTTTTCTTCCATTTTATATATATACATATATATATATACATATATATATATATATATATATATATATATATATATATATATATATATATATATATATATATATATATATATATATATATATATATATATGTATATGATACAAAATAATAATAATAATAATAATAATAATAATAATAATAATAATAATAATAATAATAATAATAATAATAATAATAATAAGTGCCATAAATTTTCAATTTTTGTTCAATTTTTTTCGGGACAACGTGTTCATTTCAGCAAACCAGTCAGGATTTATTTCTGGTGACTCACCAGTCAACCAGTTACTTTCCCGATACCATGTGCTATGTTTAGCCATTGATCAGCAAAAAGAAGTAAGAATTGTTTTGCTAGATATAAGCAAGGCCTTTGATAAAGTCTGGCACAAAGGTCTAATTCATAAACTGGAAAAAACGGCATCGTTGACAATCTTCTGACATGGTTTGAAGATTACCTCTATAATCGAAAGCAGCGCGTCGTTTTAAATGGTCAATCCTCTAGCTGGGGAACTATAAGCGCTGGTGTGCCTCAAGGATCTGTATTAGGTCCTTTACTCTTTTTTATTTATATTAATGATATAGTCAACGTTGTAAATTCAGAAGTCAAACTCTTTGCGGATGATACGTCCCTTTATCTTACTATTGAAGATCCTGTTCATGCTGCTACTGTCATGAACGATGATCTGGCCTCCCTGGATGAATGGTCTAGGGAATGGCTTATATCCTTTAATGCTCTTAAAACAGACACCATGCTCGTCTCTCTAAAAAGAAATCCCCCTGATCACCCTCCATTGATTTTCCAAGGTCACCAATTAGAGAATGCACAAGCATCTGGGTCTTTCGTTAAGATCAGATCTAAAATGGAATGAACATGTTAAACAAGTTGCAACTAAAGCCTGTAAACATTCTGAATACTCTCCAGTATCGCCTGGACCGGGACACATTAGAAGCGATTAATACCTCCTTTATTCGACCTATTTTAGAGTACGGAAATGTGGTCTGGGATGGCTGCACGCAGGATGATGCAAAATTTTTGGAAGACATTCAACTGACTGCGGCCCGCATCGTGACAGGAGCAATGAAAACCACCCCTATAGAAAAGCTATGCGAAGAAACTGGCTGGGAGACCCTATCCAAACGAAGAGAAAGATCCAAACAAATCATGATGTATAAAATAATTCATAAATTAACCCCTAGCTATTTGTACTCTCTTCTCCCCAATATTCCAATAATCCACCTTAATACTAGGGCACAACTCGATCAAAGCAGACGCTCAGACTTACCCTCTTTCAATTGTAGAACAGTTTTACTCGAAAACTCCTTTTTTTCCTTCTGCTATCACGTTGTGGAACTTTCTCCCATCGGAAACTAGAAATCTTCCAACTTTGTTACAATTTCAGAAGAAAATTTCAACTCCCAGACAGTTTTCTGTTATATTTCCCGAACTTCTTAATGTAGGCAAAAGATATCTGTACATTCTCGTTTGCGTATGGGCCGCAGCCAATTGAACGAACATCAGATTGGTGTAAAAGATTCAGCAGCTTGTTCATGTGGCGCCACCACCGAGAGTATCTGGCACTTCTTTCTCACCTGTCCAAACAACATTGTCGCTCGAGATGCATTACAAACAACCATTGGTCCTTTGGCTCCATTTTCTATAAACACAATTTTGTTTGGCAGTGCTTCTTGCAGTTTCGAGGACAATATTATTATATTTTTATCTGTTCAAGAGTTTATTGAAAAAAGTAAACGATTCCAAGGTGAAACTGTAACTTAATCATTCATATCGATAATTCGAAAATGCAAATTAATAAAATATACTGGCAATATTGACAACTCCATGAGCCCCGCTATCTGTGTTTGTTCTGGTGGCGTCTATCCTTTCGTTTGTTTTTCCCACCACGCTGCTCATCAAGTCCCCTTGGACTTGATGAACGGTGGTTCCTTGGAGTTGTGCTGTCAAGTCAGTCCTGTGTTTCCGTCTTTTCTCCACAAGAGGGATTAATATAGGGCTTTGCCCTTCTTCCCAATTGTTTTTCTTTTGGAAATAAAGTACGTTTAAACCAAGTGCCATAAAAACAGCTAACGACGGATCAAGAGGCATGTAACGGTCGACAAAGCTGCCTGATTGGCGACCTTTCATGTCATTACCATGAATACCTAGTAGGTTGTTACTTTCTCCAATCGGTTTTGAGTTGTGTCCAGTACGAGAGTGGGATCTGTTTTCCAAAGCATCCCCATTTGTTTTGTCCATTGGGGTGTTTGTTTATCAAGTGCATACAGTCACGCCGGCGTTAGCGATTCAAGGACTTGAAACGCTTGAGAGACCATTCCCGCCTTTCTGTGGCGACTGACAGATATTAAAGTGCCAATAAAAGCATACCCCCCCCCCCAAAAAAAAAAGTTTCTCACAAATCCATAGGTTTTTTTTCGGATTTATTTTTCACCCCAGACTACCTGCGACATATGCCATCATTTCATAATGGAAAAGGAGTATATAACTGCCCATCACAGTTGCTGCAATAACTCTCTAATCTAGTACCCACTCCTCCTGTTGGTCGTGCTGTCCGACTTCGAATGTCAGTGTGCCCCGTCAGATGTAGAACATCGCGTCAGTGCAACTCTTTTCTCCCAGATGCTATCAAACAGTGGAATAACCTATCATCCAGCATGAGAGATTCGCTTTCCCTACATATATTCAAATCAAATTTTAAAACTACTCTCTTAGCCGCAGACAATGTTCCTGAGGTCTATCTCCATGGTGACAGATTTGCTGATACTTGCCATATGCAGTAACGCCTGGGATTCTCTACACTAAACTCTGACCTTTACAAGGTCAACACCCTTCCTGACCCACCCGTGCCTGTTCTTATTCTACTGTAGATTCCAAGCATTTTCTTCTCATCTGTCCCTATTACATCGTTCAGAGAAACAAATAACTTAATACTGTTATTCCTTTGATTGCTTCAAGGGTTAGCCCGCATCTAATAATCCACACTGGTAGTGATAGCTTAGTTGAAATATTTTTCCGTGGCAGTAACGAGCTTTCTAACTGCCTAAATATCCAGATCTGTGATGCACTCCAGCAGCACATTATTGATACCAGGCGCTTTAACGACTCAATGTTTCCGTTACTCTAATGATGATTGGTTGGACTATGCAAATATATTTGTATCACACTTTTTTCCTGATTGGGTTAATATTGAACTCAACTTCATGCTGGTTTAACTTGTATCTTGTAAGTAATCAAATCTTGATATCCGTACAGAGTTTTAATGATATAACACATTGGTAACATTTGTATTGTCATGTGTATCTTCTACATACTTACTGTGTTTCTCCATGTTCTGGGGAACCCATTTATTAGTCATCCCGATGTACTATAAGGCTATCCAGACTAAATAAATACGTCTAAACTAAACTCTTCGTAGATTTGGCAAAGTAAATATCATGTCCCAAAGATTTTCTTCTGTTTTTAAGATATTACCCATGTGCAAAATTATGGGGTTATTGCTTGTTTTTGTCTCGGTTTGTTGTTTGCCAATTTTGGTACGTCAAATCGATAGTTCATACTACAGTTTTGGGTGCCCTAGAAACAGATCACGATTTATAATTTCTCTTAGATTATGTAAAATCAAGTTGAACCAGATCAGTTAAAACGCATTTGAACGTATAGAAATGGTTCGTTTACATTTTTGTCACATATGACTGATTATCGTTTTACTAATACAATTATAATTCGGGTTAGGCTTTGAATCTTTGGATTACACCTACGCTGTAAGCTTTTGCCTCAGTCTAGGGCCTCGCTCTGAAAGGCTTAATCAATGGTCACTCAAAACAATTAAGAATCACATGACGACCTGTATTTGGCCTTGTAATAATAAGTATTACAACAACAAGAATAATAATAATAATAATAATAATAATAATAATAATAATAATAATAATAATAATAATAATAATAATAATAATAATAATAATAGTTTATTAAAACATCCATAGTTGGAGAAAATAAAACACAGGTATATCTTGATATTCACAGTTATATATACCAACAAAGCCATCTCGTGGTTCCTGGTTGTATTAGCAGAAGAACATTTCATTTAAACATATTAATTAAACCTGGATCGCCAAAATAGTGCATATGATGGGCTAACCGAGTGATGCTCCAGACAAAAACAAAACAAAAACAAAAACAAAACACTCTCACACACATTATAGTATATACAAAGCACACAGGACATACAAAATATACATAAACGGTGGAGACAGGTAATAATATACAAATCCCTGCGTTTTAGTAATGAGATTTTGCCCCAGCATAAATATATTTTCATTCGTCCTATCTGGTTGATCAGTTATGCAAAATAATAAAGTGTCTGTTAGGCGTCCAAGAGCCAGACGTGTCAGAAAAAGGGCGGAGTCCCGGTGCCATTTGATCAATGATGCCAGTAAGCAAAATATGTTTGTGGGCATGAAACAGGGGCAGTATGAGAGAAAGCTAGAGATGGAATCCTTCTGCATCATTGCATTTGCATCGGGGAGGGGGGATGGACCTGAGTCTATTTGGAATTGAGTCTGACATATGATAGCGAAGCGTTTACCGCAAGAATAGTAGAGTGGTACCTTATCGGTTGCCAGTACAATTTCTTCCAGATGCAATTTAAACTTGCAAATAGGCGTATGGTTACGTATGACAGGAGGTAAGTTATTCCAGAATCGAATTTTACAAGGGAAAGCGGATTGGTAAACATTTGACTTGAATTGTTTTGAATGTATCTTTTCCTTGAGGCAGCTGGAACGAGGCATGAGGGTTTTGGAGGGCATACATTCTGAAACATTTTGTAGAACGTGACAAGTTGAAAGTATTGATGCTTGCTGCTCAATTAAGACAATCCCAGTTCGGACAGAAATTTGTCCCTGGACATGTGGTGCAGGTCGCCAGTGCATATTTTTTGCCGCTTTGAATTGCACCGCTTCGAGGGCTTTTGACAAGCCGATGCCACAATTATCAAATACAGTGCACCCAAGCTCAAGAATTGGACGCACCATGCAGAGATACAGTTTAGTTAGCGTATTGCTTGATAGTTTGAATTTTAACCTTTTGAGTAGCTAACGCTTGGATGCTTTACTTATGACGCATTCACAGTCTGTTTTCCAGCCTAAATCCGACCACAAGCTACTACCCAAAGGAGTGTGAGAGAAGCTTCAGAAATTGTATCTTCTCCGAGCAGTAGTGGTGGATAATTATATTGGTTCCATTTTTAAGAGAACGAGACGGACATTTGTAGCCCCTTAGGTACATGGAACGAAAAGGCATACAGTATTCTGGGGGTGCAAAATTCACCAATATACTCCCAATCATTGACGATAACAAGATCGTATCGTGTATCACGGAAAAAATGTAAATTTTTTAACTCACACTTTGCCAGCCAGTGAAAAACACACCCTGATGCTGATGCCCCACCCCTGCCCGATTTCACGTTGCGAACTGAGGCATGTTTACGCAATATTACCATTAAAGAAGACAGTGTCAAGAAAAGTTTATCTCCCTTGAGGCTATGCTCTGCATCAGGTCTAGATAATATAGGAAACATCCTGCTTAAGAACGCAGCAGATTCGATCTGTAAACCACTTACAAAAATCTTTCAACTTTCTCTTAGTCATCTCGCTTTCCCAATGCTTGGAGGAGATCCAACATATGTCCTGTCTTCAAAAAGACCAACAGACAGATTAAAAATAATTATCGTCCTATTTCTTTGCTCCTTAATGTTACAAATGTGTTTGAACGACTGGTTTTTAATGTACTATATGAATACTTGTCACGTAATAACCTACCTACTTCCAAAAAATCCGGCATAAAGTCCAATGACTCTGCTATCAATCAGCTTCTGTACATCCTTTACACTATCCACAACGGCCTAGAACAGTCCAAAGAAGCCAGAATGATGTTGCTAGATGTGTCCAAGGCGTTTGATAAGGTGTCGCATCCCGGTTTCCTTTTTAAACTTCGACAACTCGGCATCTCTGATACTCTTGTAGCGTGGATTGATAGTTATCTCTCAAACCGATTCCAACGAGTGATTATTCATGGCCAATCTTCATCATGGTCTATGTTAATGACCTAGCTGACAATATTACAAGTGATGTCAGACTTTTTGCTGACGATGTCAGTCTTCTTGAAGTTGTTAATAACCCCATCGAAATTTCTAATGACTTGAACATTAATCTCTCCGTTATACATAACTGGGGAAAGTTCTGGCGTGTTATCGTTAACGCTTTAAAGTCTCTTCTGTCATATTTTCAACCAAACTTGTTTAACCACACCATCCACCTGTTCGTCTTGGAGACTCTGAAATACCTGTGGCAGACTCACACACTCATCTTGGTATTACTGTCAGTAGCAATTTATCCTGGCACGCTCACATTACTCGTACTACCACCAAAGCAAGCCAGGGAATTGCCCTTCTGCGTAGATTTAAACATAAACTTTCCTGCAAAGCTCTGATTAAACTTTATTTAACTATGGTTCGACCAATTCTCGAATATGGTTGTGTGCTCTTTGACAACTATGGTCAGGGACTTTCTGATTTTCTTGAATCCATACAGTTTGAAGCTGCCAAAATATGCCCAGGTGCATTATGGCACACATCACGTGCCAATCGCTTACGTGAACTTGGTTGGACAAACCTCGCCAGCAGGAGAAAGTATTTTAAGGTACTTCTTCTTTACAAAATGTATCACAATTTAACACCCTCACATCTCTCTGAACTAATTTCTCCTACTTTTAATGCTCGAAACATCCGCCACACTAGCTCCATACGTCCCATCAATTGCAAAATTAACCGCTTAGACAAATCCTTCCTACCTGACGCTATCGAACTGTGGAACACTCGTCCCTCCGATGTAAGAGACTCAATTTCCCTCCAAATATTCAAATCAAAACTGAAAGCAACACAACTAGCAGTGGATCATGTTCCTGTTTACTATACACAAGGGCACAGATATGCCAACATTTATTATAACCAGCTTCGTCTTGGATTTTCGAGACTTAACTTTGATCTCTTTAAAGTCAACAACATCCCACAACCTACATGTTCTTGTTCCTACCCCACTGAAGATCTGCAACATTATCTGTTCTTTTGTCCAAAGTATTCAACTTCTCAACTCCATCATCCCTATTATTGCTCCCGGGGTCCACCCGAATCTGATTATATACACAGCGAGTGACAGACTAGCTCATATTCTTCTCTTTGGTAGCGACGAATTGTCCATTCCCTTCAACATGCAAATGTGTGATGCTTTCCACAGATACATTGTACATACAAGACGCTTCACATCTCAGTTCTGTTATGCATAAGCAGTAATTTTTAATTGAGATGGCCGCTGATTTACATAATTATTACTTTCTTAGTGTTCCTTTTGAAATTTTCTACCGCTAGTTCGTATTATTGTGAACAGGGACGTATATGTGTACATTCTAACTGCAGTGAATTATTTTGCTTTGTTCTGCATTTTGGTGACTACTATTACTGTGATTTTTGTATGCAGGGTACAAAATCTGAAGCATGTGTACAGCGTATCTGTTAATTAGGTAACTTTGTTCTTGTTTTGTCCTGTATGTTTTGTAATATCCATTTTTGTGTGTCACTCTATGTTCTAAAGAGCCCCTCGATTAGTGACGTCTCGATGCAATATAGGGCGATCCAGTTGAAACAAATATGTTTAAACTAAAACATAAATCTAGCGGCCCTAGTGGCGGAGTTTGCCTGTACATACCAACTCATTTCATGCGTTGGTGCTGGACAATTCTAGTAGTAACTACTGGATTATAAGCTATCAGTTAAGCGTTGGACATTTGAAATGTTGATTTATTTCCATAAGTGAAAACGATATTCATTCGAGGTGTTATGAACAAACGACTTTCACGAGGTTGTAAAGCTATTGCTTATTGATAACGACAGGCGATATGAATGTGATTTGTTTCTTGTGACAAAAAAGTTTGAATCACGGGTCTAGCATACTAACAATGCCACCATTAAACAAAAGAACATTATTATTTAACTATTACTATCATTGTTAACATCATAATGGAGTTTGTCCCTCAAACCAGATGATGCTCACACGACTCCACCCATCTCACTCCTACGCGCATAACAATCACTTCAGATCAAGGGGTGTTTTTAATGGAGTCACAATTACAGTCAACTCAAACACAGCATTTTATTTCAACTTGTCTCGAGGGCTAACTTGGACTGGGGAAACCTCATAGATGCAAAGCCACTGCTTTTCGGTCAAAAACCATGGCCACGGTCTTGGGGTGATTTTTATCGTAATATTTTGCTAGGTTCCAGGTACCCGTTTTTTTGAGTTACCAGGGAAAACGGTCATCAAAGTCCTTTTAAAACATTACTTATTATCTTAACTTTAATCTGCCCGCTCGGTTGTGTCTGAAGCAGTTATCATCGTAAGTTACACATGCAAATGTGATACGATACCATGGCAAATCATGCACCGTGGTTAGCGTCATTACTATTATCATTATTATTATTATTATTATTATTATTATTATTATTATTATTATTATTATTATTATTGTTATTATTATTATTATTATTATTATTATTATTATTATTATTATTATTATTATTATTATTATTGGGCAATGCATGGCGGGACAACAACACAAAAATTTATTAAGTGATAAGTGTTAGGGGAAGGTTAACTTGTCGAATGAATGTAATACAATATTTTTAATGGGACTTTTTCAGAATGCGCATTACCTGAAAATGTAAATGCAATGCCTAGAAGTAACCAGTTGAGGGCAGCGGTGGGCTCAAAATTGGAATATTGTATCCGACCCTATGGTCGCCCCCCACCCCCCCCCACCCCGGCTAGGAATTAAGTACTAGCACTTCGCCGACGTGCCAAGCGCCCACGCTGCGTGAAAGATGGAGCTTTGTGGAGAAGGTTGCCCCGATAGTGGATATAGGTCCAAGAGTACTGGCGGGTTTTTGAGCAATTGGTACTAATAGGATTTCCCAAAATGCTGGCTTAAGGTCTAGCTGAACACATCCTTCAAGCGTCAAGACAATATATATCAAGGTGTATTTAATTGCACAAATATACAAAGAGCATAATGTGCTTTGCAGTTGACACGAAAGAATATATTGACTACACTTACCTATATTGCCTGGATTCTCTTTTGTTCCGACCGACCTTGTATACCTTCCTAAACTGGCGACAAGGCCTCTCTGTAAGACAAGAACAAAGGTTCTTTTCTTTAAACATTATAGCCACTTGAGTGAACGATATATGTATTTGTGATCTGAATAAAATTTTCATTATAAATGCGGACTCAAAATTACCGAATTGTTAATTAAACCAGCAGGCAGGTTTTGTTCAGGTATCATGCTCATATCATGTGTTTCATCCGTGACACATTTATAACAATCCCACGAGGGTCAAACATCTTTAATGTTTCCGGGTATTGAACTCCATGTCTAAAGAGTACAATGGTGCGTTCATGCATCGTACTTGGGTTAATTTGCTTTCTTCAGTTGTACCAAGATAAAACTCTTTCACACAAGAAAATTTCTCGTGGAGAAGGCTCGAAGAAATTATTCCACATAGTGGAAATAGCAAAGTGTTTGCAATAGATTCTCTACAATTAGTAATTGGCCACGTCGTCACAGGTTTTTCAGACTTCCTAGAGGAGCATACATGTATCTAATTTGACTCAAATCTAGGGTTGCTTTGAAACCACAAAACAATAAATAAAAGAGTGGGGTCTTGCTACTTTACACATAACGACCTTGAAGGACAGCTGATACTAGTCAGTGCCCAATGAATTGAATTTTAGACCTGTTGTATTTGTGTCTTTTTGCCCAGAACCACTTCCTAGTAGTCAATATCCTATTCCGCAGTTCGAACTCTTTACTCTCCATAAGCTAACCTGTCCCTGTCTAACCTGTATATATATGGAATTACTATTGTCTATATTGCACACGTTCCTCTGTAAAATTTTGACATAGGCTGTATCAGCCCAATTAAATTAAAAGGTCTTCAGCGGGTAACTACTCAACGTGTTTCGGAGCCTTTTACCCGTTGTATCAGCCCAATTAAATTAAAGGGTCTTCAGCGGGTAACTACTCAACGTGTTTCGGAGCCTTTTACCTGTATCATCTTTGCACGTAAGTTCATGAAACAAAATGCCATATACATGTACATAGACCAATGCCAACATCCACGATTGCTCTCAAAAAGCATATGAACTAATTGAATGAAGTCACATAAGAAATTATAAACCCTGTCAACAGTAGATCATGGAACACAGTAAACACGCTGAGGCGCCATTGCCTTCCACAATTCTCAGACATAAATAGTTTATGAACCTAATGGTCCTTTGCTTATAACTCTTTCGATGAAATGTAACGTAATGAAAACATTTTCTTGTTATTGATGTTTGACCTCATGAGATCAATTTAGATCTAAAATTCAGGGGTTGATTCCGGGTGAAAAAAGTTGCCTTTATTCTAGATTGCCTTAGAATACAATACACCGTTATGCTAGCTCCGATACATACAGTTACGTGATGATACATAAGACTTTCCAAAAAAAAAAAGGAGGGGGGGCTGTGGCCTAGCTGACCAATAAAGATACATGCAGCTAATATTTAGTCCGCTAAAAATGACACAAAATCAGTCCTTTTTTCAGTTAAAGCAGTTCAAATGCCCATCTAAAAGTGATCACTTATTTTATGTTGATAAGTACATTTCAGTTAATCAGTTCTATTCCACGAAGCACTAATAAACATTTTTTTATAAGAAACACTACATACAATTTTGGTTCATATTGTAATCGATCTTCACTTTTGTATAATAAGCGGACTGATAAACCAGGCATGGTGTTTCATAAGCCTTCATGGACCGCATGCAGTGTAAAGCAAAGTGGTAACCCGACGCAGGCTCACATAAATTTGGTAGGATTAGTTGTCTTTAGAGTTTATTACAAAATAACAAGAGGGACACAAGTGTCAATCCAATGTAATTGAGTTACATGTATTCGGGAAAACGTGATGCCCTTGTGAAGATTTTGACCAGGCCCTTTCAGTTAAAGTGAGAATTTAGCATTGCTAGAGCCAGGATATGTTCCTTGTGTGAAGAGGATCACCTGGACAGAAACGGAGATGAATAGTGTAGAACTTCCCCAAGGGATTTTGGGTATTGATGGCAAGTATTGCAGAACATTTGACTTTATTTTGGACTAGTAAAGTTACAATGGGTATGGTATAGGAGCTCACTGTCAGGTAAAATACTTGTTCTAAAAAGCACGTAATTTTGTGCAATTGGACACAACCTTACCTGCTCTAATTTGTGTATGTGCTAAATAATGATGATCTGGTGACAGAACTACGACGGGCTATTGTGTAAACTATCACACAGGCAGTGACTGAGGGATCCATAGATCTTAAAGTGTCCAAGTGTTTTGTTAATAGCTTTATCGGTTATTTTACGAAACGGTTTCCTTTTTGATGTTACAAATTCACATATGTCAGTCGGAGCACTTGACATGCACCAGTCAGGCTAGTACTAAAGTTCTTCACATACACTTGGTAGCAGTTTGATTTTCCTTTATGATAATTGATTTTGCTTGCTTGCTTTGTACTTGGTTGCTTGCCTACAATCACTGGCAACACTCTTCTACGGCATATGGTACTCTCTGCGGCGAAATGCGTCAAACTGCAGCAGTGCTGCAGTTCGCCGCATATTGCCGCAAGCTGCCGCCTATTATTTCATCCTACTGCCCAGCCAAGTTCTTGTATCTGTATTTGGAACCTTCAGATGACTGTAGAAATAATATGAAAACAACAGTTTACTGCCCACAAACAGAAGATCTGAGTTTACTTGCTTCACCATGTTCATGAAAGAACCAATGTACAATATAAACTTGTCAAATAATCATGATCGAAGAATAAACTGAAATTTGAATATGCGGCGAGTTGCGGGACTGCCACAGTTTGCCGCAGAAGAGTGTTACTACTGAATGTTCTTTCTTCCCCAAACCATTTTTCCACTTCCCTGGAAATCACATCACCTGAACTCTGAGATTTAAAGGAGGTGAAATGAGCTTGACACATTGTCATAATATATACATCGCAGTTTATGTTAAGTTTGAATCTTCACAGTGATCAAAATGTGGTCAGTAGTGTGATGTATCTCATGCCTTAGTGATTTTAAGTCAAGGTGACTGGTTACATCAGCCAGGAACGGGAATCCATACCTGTGTCAGTTGAGTACATGACTACCTTCTTGCTGCTTGCTTAGCTCAAGGTGGTTTAGTAAGGGCGCGGACATAGATTACATTAGCCTTAAGAAGTCATTCCACCTGAAAGTTTTGTCCCATAATTTCATATACAATTGAATGTGATTATTTAATATATATGATATTTAATACTATATTATATTATGTATTATATTATATTATGTTATTTTATATTATATTATATTATATTATATTATATTATATTATATTATATTATATTATATTATATTATATTATATTATATTATATTATATTATACTATACTATACTATATTATATTATATTATATTATATTATATTATATCATATCATATCATATTATATTAGCGTATTTACAAAAGTGGATGTTGTGTAACATGGGCTCTAGTCTGTTTTTATCTTTACCTAAGTGTGGACCAAAGGTGAAGCAGTAGGATTAACCGGGCCTGTACTTTTGGCTACCATCGACCCTCTTCTCAAAATAATCTTTTAAATGATTGACAAGGTATAAGACCATAACCATCGCTAATCCCATGTGGCCGTATTCAAAATGAATTTGATCTGATCCTGACTTTAATCTTAAAATTATTTTGGTGTATGTTTGACTCTGAGCTACTTAATCATGCATACCAGCTAACCTTGATGGTGCTGCTCCTAAAATTTCACAGAAATATTCGAAACCTATTACCCCCAAGATATTAAAGTACAAAGAAATTATTAAAGAATTTAATCTAGATGACTATAGAGAAAACAAATACCCTAATACCTATGTCCATGCCATAATTTGCCTTATATTTCAAATCATCATGGTCATATAATTACTGGCGATCTTTGTATTGTACTAAATGATGCAATACGTAAACTTATTTCAAAAGATCCTTAATACCACGAGCAACAGAACAGTGCTTAGGATAAAGACCAGATAATGATTATGGAAGCCGTTGAAGACTTTGCTGGAAAATGTGCAACGAAGGGTAAATTTGATATTTCCGTCTTTGAAGAATGGATCAGTAAAATAAGACATATCGTTATAAGCAGAATACAAAAATTACAGACAACAACGAAACAACACCCACATCTTGTTCTGACAAATCCAGAGGTAGTTCAGTGCCTGCAACAGATGCATGATGAATCTGTTTTTGCATCTGCTGATAAAGAATCCAATAATATTACTGTCACATGTAGACATCTCAGAAGGTTTTAATTGACGAATACGGCCTGTTGACCAACTCAAGTTCTCCCACATATGATAAAGTAAAAGAATCATCAGATATCAGTTCGAACAAACATCAACAATTTTTACCTTAATTTGGCCTGAAATTTCCTGACGTACATGTTCATTTACCCAACATTTATGCACTTTCAAAACTGCTTAAAATATGTATAAGCTCCGCTTCATAGAAGTTCCAAATTTTGCTCTATTAAAGAATTGTCACTTTTGTTGTCTAAAGGCTTCTAGAAAGTACAAGAAATTTGGTTTAATTATTGTGGTCAGACAGAAGCATCTCCAGGTATTAACATTTTTTGGATTTTATCTAATTCAAAGATCCTCTTGGAGTAGTTGTATGGTGTTTATAATTATTTACCCTTTAAACACATTTCTTCTTGGGACTCCTTTTTTTAAATCATATACAAGTATGGCTCATTCTGATTTGAAATAAAAACAAAGTAATTGCGTATACCAAAGGAATCAAATTTCCACTGCTGGGTTTCTTACACTGTTTGTTAACCGGAAGATGTGCAAGCCACATCACTTGACCACCAATTATCCAAAAGCGGTCTGTGTGTACAATTGTGTCAATTATATATAAACCATATGAGAAAAATAACTTTCAAAGATGATTATATCTTATCATGGTGAAATTTTTGATAGTGATAAAGGGTGGCTAGTCTGGAGTTGAATACGATCAGTTTGTTGGGCGGTTGAACTTTTTGATTGATAAAATTTATGTCAATTTTGGAGATTCCAATTTTCAGCGAACAATTGGTATTCCAATGGGTACCAACTGTGCACCTATTTTGGCCAATTTATATTTATCATATTTTTTTTATTTAGAGGTAATGATGTATAAGTATAATAGTGAATAAGAGTTAACATAAACATGATAATTTTGGATTTTAACATAGTAAAATGCCCCATATGGACATTAATATTCTACTGGGGCCAGCTCATGGTGTCTATGAGTCAATGTTAATTGCCTTTGCTACAGTATGCACTGACTGTGACAAGTTTTACTCCCGTCATTTACTACTTTTTCAAAAACTTGTAACAAGGATACTCTAAAAATCAAATCAAATCTAGCATTTCTAAAGTTTCTGGGTAAAAAAGGAAAATCTATTATATTTTATTAATAGCCAGTGGTTTTGCGATGTTATATAAATGATATTATAGATATGTCCACCTTAAAAAGATACCTGTGAGGCGTACAGGGAATTCAATTGTTGATCCAAGGCGAACCCATCTAACACAGGCTGGGCTCCCTATATGTCTACAAAGAGATGCAGTTATACATAGCGTAATGAGCTATAAGTCATGTTTGGAAGGAAATAGAACAGCTGTTCACATCCCCATTTAGCAAGCCATTTCAGGTAAGAAGTGTTGCCATAAAGAAAAGCCACCTGATCGTACAGGTGATAATCACAGTAAAATACAATGGTCTTTCTACTTCCCGTACCAAAAACCATAAACGTGTTAAAATCAAGCAACATGGAGAAAAGAGATACTAATTTTCCTGTCTTTAGTTTTTGCTACAAACACATGAAGACCTGTTGAGAATGGTAAAAAAATGGGGTAAAATAAGGCAATGATTCCCAATCAAAACCTGTCATTGCACTAGAATCTGCAGCCATTAAGTCAACTGTGTACAGCCTATACTGAGACTCAGCTGTGTGACATGAGGAGGGGCCCAGGCTCACTGAGCGACAAGTGCCGGGAGGGCACATCACCAACATTAGCTTCTGAGGGAATGTTTTCCGGTAATAGACAGAAGGTCTATACAAGTGCTTCAGACTCTTTAAAAAAGGATGAGCCTAAAATCATCACCAGGTCAACAATCGCGCATGATGCCAACAGGAAATACACCTGCCCATGCAAAGATGAATCAGTAGCAAGTTTGATAGGGCTGTGTACCTCAAAATCACCAAGGCAATCATTCAGCACATGTGTCTATGGACTACCAATGAGGGATCTCATCTGTTATGTTGTGCCCCACGCACTCCTTGGGCCAGGGTATGCATATAAACCATAACACACGGCACACACATTAAAAAAGAAAGCGTACTTACCTATGTGTCTTTGCAAAGTCTTTAAGGTGTTTCCCAACTAAAGTGTACTCCCACACGAAAGCAAATTTCCCACTTTAATAACATATATGGAAAAACTTTGGGAACTTGAGTCACCATCAAACCCTAATAGAAATATGTTGTTTTGGCTTTAGATAATTCTTAAATAAAAAAATATGTGTAACCTAGCGTGGTGATATAAGCAAAAGTTAGCACCATGGCCCATCTACACTTTTGTTCTTCTGTGAGAGGCAAGGGGGTGTTGATGGGACCAGCATGCCGATCGTTAATGTACTGAAGGATAGATACTCTCCAGGACCTCAGGAACGAGGTCACCTACATCCCAATAGTCTGGTAGACAAATGGACTGACCTTAACAGCCAAATAGGAGAGTTCGTAACAGAGATAGTACCTGCAAACCAAAACAATACTGGTAATCAGTTTGAAGGAAGACCCCATCATAGGCAGCTTTCCCATCACACATGGACATTAAGCTACCCCGGGCACATAAAGGTGAGATACAAGATAGTATATGTAATGTGAAAGGATTGTCTGAAATCCACAGGTTTGAAAACCTCTCATCATGGCACAGAGGTTACATGGTAAGCTCAACACATAAACCCATCACCATAACAGGAGATGCGACCTCACCTACCTTCACAACCACTTCAATCGAATCAACCCTTACTTTTTTTTTAATGTGATAGCTATAAATGAGCCAGGCCTATGAGTAGAGAGACCATTTGGAAGCACTCTGTGAGGGGGCAGTTACAATCATATGATTTCCCTTTCACATTCCTTTGTAGTGCGCACAAAAGTGTCTCAACTCACACTCCTTCTCTTATCCACATGAGTACAGTGTCAAATGATTCAATGCACTAACAGGGATTCCCACTTAAGTAGTTGACAACGTAACTGGCCAGCCAAGAAAGAAGGGTTATCCAAGAAAAGCTGCCTTTCTAAATGTAAAAAATCAGAACTCCATTGGATAGTATTTTCAGTTCCATGGTTTTAAACTGTTGGGTAGAGGGATCGTGAGGCAACCCCTGCCAGTTAACCCAACCAGGTTCAGTCCACTGTTTATCACTGCATACATAGGACAGAAGCTTGCTTCCTACTTCCCACCAAGGTATATGTACATCCCTGTGAACAGTTTGGAAAACAGCAATAATATCATATGCCTTTTTGGAAAGCAATACAGCATCCAGACCAATCTGTGTGGATATCCCATCCACCAGGCTATTCCCGATATGACATACTTGGATGCTCCCTATTTAAAGATACAGTGCCGCGAGAAAGATTTGCATCGTCTCGCCTGGTGGCCCCTCCGCATGGTCCTCCTTGGGTACAACTTGTACAAGGGACTTTTGCAGGGAACACTGTTAGGAAGTTTCATGTTACTCACTCTGGGTGCTTCTTGTACCTACCTGTGCCTCCCCCCCCCCCCCAAAGAAAAAAATCTGGTTATGGTGTCAGAATTATAATTATGTTTATTACACTTTGAAAAGTGGTACCTGCAATTGGCTCCACTTGTGACCCCCCAGAGTTGAGGAGCAAGACTTTCTGCCGGCACTGCATTTAAAGATACTCTCTATTTATTGATTTACTCTACTAACATATAGAATCATGATGATTATCTTAATAAAGGCAAACCAAATAAAAAAAAACAATGCTATCGTGTACTAGTGGCAGTGCACTCATTATTCATATATCAACCGTGGCACCCCCTCCCCCTCCCCCAGGAGAGGGCAATGTCACACCTTAGCTGATGTAGCCATACGGTGAACTCAAATGGCAAACATGTTGTAAACATTATGACATTCAGTCGCAAAATTGCGCACCAAAACTACAGTGGCCCAAAGTAACATGCAAGTAACCCATGCTCCTATTGCCCCTGTGCTCCAAGGTAAAAGGAGGTGAGAAAATTGTTAGTGTAAAGGCAATGTAAGCCACCAGTTATTCATATATCTCCACAGGGTTTATGCTCAATACAGATGCCCCGAACGCAATATACAAACCAGCACGCCACAAAACTGTTGTGGTAGACACACGTGTTCCTTTATTCCAATCAGGAATACAACTATATGCCCACCATCTCCAAAAGAAGGTACGATGGCCAACAAATGGTCAACCCCATCGCTATTAAGAAGTGTGATTTCAACATACCACACACAGAAATGTGAGAAATCAGTCAAGGCACATATGGCCTCCCGTAGTTGTTTCTTTGCATTGAACTTCTGCCCTTGTGTCATGCGACTAGTGTCGATTTCACACGTTCACATTCATTTGTATCGCCATTTTTGGGACAAAGCAATCACAGGAAAGGACGTATTCACGACTAAAACTACATAGGTGCATCAGCTAGCATTGCACATCACCAAACTGTTTTAATGGAGTGACATTAGGATCAGACAAGGGTATGTTACCTGAGAACCTATTTATTTTGAATATTTTGTATATCATCCTTTCTTTTCAAATTTTGAGAGGGAAGGAATTTTATTTTCATGTTTCATTCATGCTTTATAAAACATAATGACGGCCAATTGAGCATAAAAAACAAACACATTTTGAAAATATGCGTCACAAATATGCCCTTATGACTTCGAATTAAAAGAAACTACCGGAACTGACATGGAATATTCACTTCCATATTTATTCACATATATTCATAATAGTGAATTAAAGTTTAAATTATATAACAAACGTAAGGATTTTGAATTTTTTCATAGTAAGTACCCAACACGTGGATAGTAATAGTCCACTTGGGCCAGCTTATGCTGTCTATGTATCAAAGTCAATTGCCTTTGCTTGAGTATGTACTTATTTTGACAACTTTTACTTCGGTCATTTATTTCTTTTTTGCAAAAACTTGTAAACCAGGGATATTCGAAAATGAAATTAAAGATTTTTTTTAAATTTTGGGGTAAAAATAATGATCGATTATACAGATGTTAGGTGGCTTTGGGGTCTTTTATAAATGATGTAGTAAATATATAAACCTAACAATTGTAGGTGACAGTTTATACAGTGTGTGTATGAAACACGATATTTTTGAAGTTGAGAATTGCTGCTATTAAATTAACTTAAACTACAACTAACTTTTGTTGGTGCCTATTGCAAGTCAGGAGAGAAACCTTTTCTTCATACAGTTCTTCTGTCCAGCCATAAGATAGACAGGACCCAAACACCTGCAGCACAAATGCACCATCACGGTTAATTGCAATTCGGCACCGCGCGTCTTGATATGTAACAATAACGGTAATTTGTAACAAAAAGCGATGTTTTCTTGGCACAATAAGGGGTGCGTGAAATTGTATATATTTTGTACAGGGGTTTTCCAAAATGTTTTCATTGAAAGTTGTATATATATATAAAATATACATATACAAAATGACTCTGATATAGAGCAAGAAACAAAAGGAATCTTACTTTCAGCCAAAGTATAAACCAAAGTTGGACTGAAGCATACATTCTTAATTCTCCATCAGTAATTTGTAACGTAGGGACATCTTTATGTCTACGGACCTAATTCATTATAAATATAGTAGTGACGCCACACAAATAATTAGTAATGCTGTCTTAACGTCACCATTAAGCATGTGTATCCCAACAAAAAAAGTATCACAATATTAATAACGTCATAATATAGAGTATGTACGTAGGCCTATAACGTCATACTACACGGTCTTAAATTGACCACTGGACACTACATATTTAATTTGCCACGAAGTTATCGATAGGTGTGAAGCTTAAAAAGGGATTAAAATCCTGAAACCGGTAGCGTGTTACAGCACATGGATGGATGGATGGATGGATGGATGGATGGATGGATGGATAGATAGATAGATAGATAGATAGATAGATAGATAGATAGATAGATAGATAGATAGATAGATAGATAGATAGATAGATAAAAAGAAAGACAAATGACAAAAGATAGACATATTCACTCTGTGAATTACAAACACTACTGGTTGACCGATCGTTGTTAATGATATTTTTCGCATACTGTAAAACTCGTTTGCAAGAATAAGTGTCTATAATATGTGCACGATTGACGTTTTTACACATTCGTATGGAAAAGGTTATCACAGGACTCATAAAAGAAACCCTATAAATTGTTTCCTGACGTGTGTATAATTGAACAGTTCTTTGTTGCTAAAATCGCACGTTATGATTAACAAGAAAGTACCCTCTCGTGACGGAAAATATCATGTATCACTCATATCTTGTACGATCCCAGTGAATTAAAAAATGCCATCCGGTGGTGGGTCACATGACCATCCAAGTTTGCTTGAAACTCGATTACACAGCATAAGTTAGACTACAGAATGTTCAATTTACATTGAATGGATAAGTTTTGAAGGTTACGCATTCTGTCATGTTACATTTTCTGACACTCAACAAGACAGGTAGAAAGGAGTGCCAAATGAAATATAAGGATGAAAAATTAATGACCGGACTATCAACCGGTAGTGTCAACAAAGGCTACAACGTGACCGTCGTCTCACTGCCCCTTGCGAATACATACAATAAGTAGCGTTCACCTGCTGCTGTGGCCCACATACCGGAATGTCAGTACTGTGTCTCTTGATGACTAAGGGATGTCAATGGCATGGCTCTAGCAGCACAGGTTATGCAATTCTTGTTTTTGTACATTGCTTGAGCAGCATATTAATATTTCCTTTGTGTTATGAGCAATATGTTTTTACAGCTGGCGATGATGGTGCTGCTGCTGCTTCTGCTGCGGATGATGATGATGATGATGATGATGATGATGATGATGATGATGATGATGATGATGATGATGATGATGATGATGATGATGATGATGATGATGATGATGATGATGATGATGATGATAGCAGACTTGAACAAAATGGTATATCCTTAAAGTAAAATGTCATATTATTGGTCTGACTTACTGGACTGTCTCAACAAATTTCATTGGCGTGTCCTGGGAGTCAATGCACACCAAAGAAAGCGGTGAAATATTCATTGACAACACTTTGAGAAAATGCAATAGTTAAAAAAATGAATGAAACAGAAACCCTTTGAAATTACCGGTCGCTGTAGACCTGTTTTACTGGGAAATAGTAAGGAATGGTGGACCTGTTTATTATCCGCTAACCGCACAACTTACGCGATCCACCACCTGGAATAAATTTATGAAGATTGATGAAATTTTGATTCAAAATGCTGATGGGATGCCAGGTGAAAGGGACTTACTTTTACTTTCGATTTGACAAACCAGTGTAGGCATAATAATAAAGTAGAAAAATACCGAAACAAGCTTAATTAGTTTACAGATTACAGTTGAATTGGGGCCTACCTGAGGTCAGCGAGTCAAGAGGTGAATGATGCTTAATCCAATTATGCATAGAAATACGTTAACCTTTGTGGAAGTGCTGTAGAAACATTGGCAAGAACTGGCGTTGTAACAGTGCACTAATTAAAGAAGCTCTGTCTACTATCATTTAGATAATATATAATAGTCGAGTGTCCTTTCTTAGTCAACATGTGGACTGTATTCTTAACGCTATCACAGTTCATGGCTTCTTCTCGAAGTTGCTTCATAAAACCAAAGCTGTCTGGTGGCCACGAATTGCACATATGGTGCAGTTAGATATACAATGGTTGTTCTGCCCCGATTTGTAATAATTGTCCCATTTTGTTATAACGACCCAAAATGTAATAATTTATTACAAAACGGGGCAATACAGTTCTGCCCCGATTTGTAATTATTGCCCCGTTTTGTAATAGCGACCCGAAATGTAATAATTTATTATAATTTATTACAAAACTGAAGTTTTATTTCTACCTTTAACTCCTGGTGACATCCTAAAGCTAACTTAGACCCCCCCCCCCTCTAGTCAACTTAGGTTTACATACACATTGTAATAATTGCCCCGTTTTGTAATAACGACCCAAAATGTAATAATTTATTACAAAACGGGGCACCCTAGTTCTGCCCCGATTTGTAATAATTACCCAGTTTTGTAATAACGACCTAAAATGTAATAATGTATTATAATTTATTACAAAACGAGGTTTTTTATTTCTACCGTTAACTCCTGGTGACAACACAAAGGTAACTTAGGTTTACATATGCAATATTGGACATGTTTTTGTACCTCTGCATGTTTTATGGTTGTAATAACGACAAAAAAATGTAATAATTTATTACTAAACAGGGCAACACAGTTTTGCTCCGTTTAGTAATAATTGCCTTGTTTGTGACAACTACCCAAAATGTGATAATTTGTTATAATTCATTACAAAACGGGGTTTTTTATTCCTATGTAAAAACGACCAAAAATGTAATAATGTATTACAAAACGGGGCAACACAGTCCTGCCCCATTACTAATAATTGCCTCGATTTGTGATAACGACCTTAGTGTTTTGGATGAACATTACTTGGGTGCTCAAGAAGAAATGCATGTTAATGACAACTATTATGTTGCCCCCAACATACATAACTGCTTGCTAAGAATACAGTTAGTTGGTTGACAACAGTTGAAGATTAAGCATTTAATACATGGGTTTTAAATGATATACAGACAGGAGGGTCCGTGAGCATTTTCCCTCTAAATTTGTCTTATATACACTTCCTGTGTTCCTTGGTTACTTGGCTAAAGAAAATATGTATGGTTGTTTCTGTTTTCGTTTTTGTATGATGATTGATAAACACTGACCACTTGAAAAAAAAATAAACTTCATGTAAAAAAAAAAATTTTCATAAGTATGTAGCCAATGGATAAAATTTGAAGACTCGAAGAAACTGATTTAATAGAACTACTGCAGAGAAGAAGATTAATACGAAAAATGAAAGACCAATCTAATAAATTACATTTTATTACATTTCAATGATTTGTATCCGTGAGTAATACCATCATATGATTTTTTTTACTCATCACACATCAAGGCAAGCATTATGTATTATTCAAATTATTACAAACTGGAGCAAGCAGTATTCTATTACACATCTTATTACATATCGGGGCAAACAATACGTTTTAACCAAGTAATTAAAAATTGAGGCAAGCAGTATTTTTTTTTTGTATCCAAGCCATTGTAAATAGCAACAGCCAGTATTTTTTCACCATAATATTAGGTATTGGGGCAAGCCGTATTTTTTTATTATCCATGTGATAATAAATCGGTTTAAGCGATATTTTTTATTGAAACTATTGCAAATCAGAGCAAGCAGTATGTTTAACAAATTTATTAGAAAAAGATAGTATCAATTTTAGTTGAAACCAAGGCAAGTAGTATGTATTAACCAAGTTATTAGAAATTAGGGCAAGCAATGTTTTTTTGATCCAAGCCAATGCAGCTAGGGGCAAGCAATATGTGTAACCAAAGTTATCACAAATTGGAGCAATTAGTATTTTTTTTATTCTGGTCATTGCAAAATGGGCAATAGGAATGTTCTTAATAAGTTATAACAAATTGAGGCAAGTAATTTTTTTTTTCAAATTTGTTACAAAAGTGGGGCAAGTGGTAGTAAAAGAAATAGGATTGATAAAATTTGCCTGTCTATGTGATTGAAAAAAAATGATAGCTCATATTAAGTTTTCATGGTGAAATTTTTAATGCACTTAATATTTAATTGGGACAAGGAACACCTTTTTAATTCATCTTATTACAAATCGGGGCAAGAAGTTTGGTTTTATTCAAGCTCTTACATGTTGGGACAAGCAACATCTAAATTGGTATTAGTTCTTTCAAGATTTAATGTCTGTATTTTTTTCCTTATTACTAAAAAAAATTCACACGAGAATATTTTTGATAAATTGTAGTTCCTTTCAAAATGCGTAAGAGACAAGTTTCCTGACAGCGCTATCTTTTCCTAAAGCTATAAGAAACTGGGGCAAACAATATGGCTAATGGTGTGAAAATATATGGTAATCTTTACAACGGAAAATGTGTCAGGGAAACTATTGATTCTGCTTTTCTCCGAAGTTAAAATATTTTATTACACGATTCGGCCCAAGTTAATCAAATTCGTCTGAATAAACTTTTTAAAAAATATAATTTGTGTGGCAATTGCAAATTTTTACCAATTTTGATGGCCGATCAAATTAAATTATAACTGACGGTATTTAAATATGCGGCCCCTGTGCAAAATCCAGAAATCCATGAAGCTATTTGTAAAAAATTACTTAATTTCGATCGTTAATACACATCACGCCATATTTAAAACAAAAACAAACAAAAAACAGGACAAATCGTGATCCATTTTGTATTTTTTTTTATATTTTTGGTTGTTATTGCAAACTGGAGATATAATTACAAAACGGAGCAGAACTGTGTTACCCTTTTTTGTAATGAATTATAACAATTTGAGAGGTTATAACAAATCGAGGCAATTATTACAAAACAGGGCAGAATCATATTGTCCCGTTTTGTAATAAATTATTACAATTTTGGTCCTAATTACATAGAAATAAAAACCCCGTTTTGTAATAAATTATGACATTTTGGGCCATTTTCACAGATCGAGGCAATTATTACTAAACGAGCCTGGACTGTGTTGCTCCGTTTTGTAATAAACTATAACATTTTTGGTCGTCATAACATCGAAAAAAAACCCGTTTTGTGAAAAATTATGATAAATGATCACAATTTGGTTCGTTATCACAAATCGAGGCAATTATTACTAAACGGGGTATAACTTTGTTGCCCCGTTTTGTAATATTTTTTTTTATATTTTTGGTCGTCATAACATAGAAGTAAAGACCCCGTTTTGTAATAAATTATCACATTTGGGGCCGTTGTCACAAATCGAGGCAATTATTGCAAAACGGGGCAGGATTGTGTTGCCCCGTTTTGTAATAAATTATTACATTTTTGGTCGTTATTACAACCATAGAACATATAGAAGTAGAAAAATATTTCCAATGTTGCATATGTAAACCTAAGTTACCTTTGGGATGTCACCCAGAGTTAACGGTAGAAATAAAATAAAAACCCGTTTTGTAATAAATTATTATAAATTATTACATTTTGGATCGTTATTACAAAGCTGAGTAATTGTTACAAATCGGGACAGAACTGTGTTGCCCCGTTTTGTAATAAATTATTACATTTAAGGTCGTTATTACAAAACGGGGCAATTATTGCAATGCATATGTAAACCTACGTTGGGGGGGGGCAGGGGTTTCTGGTACTAGCGTACTAGGACATTTTTTATTTAGCGTACTGGCGTACTGGAAGACCCCTTGTTTTACGTACTTCGTACTATCCAAGATTTTGAAAGATATATATTTTCCGTAATGCGTACAGCAGAACAATAATTACCTGTACCAGCGTATTGAAACCCTCCCTTACCCCCTTCTAAGTTAGGTTTGGGATGTCACCAGGACTTAACGGATAACCGCCCCCCCCCCCTTTTGTAATAAATTATAATAAATTATTACATTTCGGGTCGTTATTACAAAACGGGGCAACTATTACAAATCGGGGCAGAACTGTGTTGCCCCATTTTGAAATAAATTATTACATTTTGGGTTATTACAAAACGGGGCAATTATTACAAATCGAGGCAGAACAGATGATGATTTCTCTGAATAAGTCATTCCACAATTTTATGATTCATTTTTTGTTAAATACTTAATAAATTTACCAAGACTTTTAACAAAATCATAAAAAACAATTGTCAAAATAGAAAAGAAATTTAGCTGTGTCTTATGTAAATTTATGCGTAAATTCTGATATGCAAAGACATTTTTATGTTATTTAATGTATAATGTGTTTATATATATATATATATATATATATATATTCAATTTTATTGACTTTTTTGCCCTAAAGGGCTCATGGTTACATATAGATCCGTAGTCATAAAAAAATACATAGAAGACAATATATACACCACATAATACATTAAGAAAGTGACTTAGCTACAAATGCTGTCTATGTACAATTGTCTGAGGCTCATGCTCTTTTAGACAAGGCGCGTAATTATGTAGGCTGACGTGCTTCCATCAGGTGACATGATTATGTCGAGTTTTTTACTTTCCTGTAACGAGTCAAAGTCTGGGTATAGTTTTTTAAGGCGGTTAAAAGTGTCGTTTCTTAGGGTATTAAATAAATCACAATGTAACAGAAAATGTGACTCGTTTTCAACAACTTGTTGTGAACAAAATAGGCAAAGACGCTGGTTACATGTTTCGTTCTGGCATCTCCCCAGTTCTATACGGAGTTTTTGAATACTCAACCTTAAGCATGTAAACACGTGACGTAGTTTGAAACTTTTGACACTCGTCAAGTATTTCTCTGGCTCATATAGATGTTTAAACGAACGGTAGAACCTTAATTTATTTCCATTTCCCTGTTTCACATTATCGTCCCAAATTTACGAGAAGAAAACCTGTTGGTACTGGTCCTTCAATCGCGACTCGAGAACCGATAATACCCTATCCGGGTTGCACCGAATGCCTTGTTTCAACCATACGTTGTACATACCGTTATTGCGAAGGATAAGTTTCACTGTGGTCGCCCAGCTGGTTTTACCTGCCTGATCTAAATCTTAGGAAGTTAAATACGATCTGTTTATTATATTGCAATCTGGGAGTTCCATGATTCTCAACCAGTATTTGATGATACGTTTTTTAATTTCTAATTCCAATGGATATCTTCCTAGCTATGGTTTACAATATTCTGTGTATGAGGATCATTGAGGGCGGCTGCCCTGTTACGCACCGTTGCAGCTGACCACACTTCGCTGCCATACAGCAATATTGGCTTGATGTAGACATCAAATATAAACATTTGCGTTGCTGGTGAAAGACTAACATCTTGATCACCCGTTACCTTTGCGTTTAACATATTAGCAACCTTTTTACCCTTTTCTGATAGATTCTGGGCGGCTAATGTGAATGTGCCTGACGAAGAGAATACAATGCCAAGATAACAGAAAGAAGTGACCACATTCAGTTTTTTGTTGTTACAATGGAAGTATAGATGATCATGAGAGGCACCACTTCGATTAAAAACCATAATTACAGTTTTGTCTGGGTGCAAGTCTAGATTCCAACACTTGCTATCAGCAGATAATCTAGTCAACAAAGCGTGTAAGTCCTCTTGCGTATATGCTCAGAGCGCAACATCATCCGCGAAAAGCAAAGATGAAACAGGTGCACCGCCAATATCTGCGACAATCAGTTCCATATAAAGTTAGATACTTTTCCAAGTCATTAATGAATAAACGTGGACTTAAGGGACAGCCTTGTTTTAGGCCAACGTGACTTTTAAAGTATGGCGTACACCCGTTTCGTGTTTTAACAGATATTTCTGAGTCAGTATACATGTTTTGAAGCAGCTGGAGGACCTGCAAACTCACTCCGGCTTATATATATATATATATATATATATATATATATATATATATATATATATATATATATATATATATATATATATATATATATATATATATATATATATATATATGTATATATATATATATATATATATATATACCATAGTCTACAAATATGTCTCGTTGATAATATTAATTGACAATATAACGTGGCTCGACCAGACCCCGTAATATATCAGAAACTGTAAGGATATAAATGTAAACTGACGGAAACTTCCTGAAGCTGTGATGTGGTACAAATACTCCAATTTACTTTCACCATAATGATCCAACATGAAAGTACAGCTTACATCATGAATCTGGGCCAGGGAAGTTTTGAATGTTGATAAGAATACCAGCAATAGAATATGCTATGAAGGCATTACTTCCAACACAAAAATTGATTATAACATTATTGAGGCAGCAATTTAAAAAGATACTACACATCCATGCAAGCTTACATTGATTTAAAAGGACCAAATGTGAAAGAAAGAAGCGATGTATGCACTTAAGTTATGGGCGGCTTGGTATATTCTGTGTACCTCTTGCATAGATACATTGATTGATGTTAGTAATATTTTGAGTAAGTTTATGAAGGCATAGATTGGCTAAATAAGTATATGGGGACCTTCCAAAAAGCTGCGGTATCTACCAAAGACGGAAAGGGATTGTTCATACCGGACCATCAGGATACCTCTGTAGCAGATTGTTGGGTCATTTGACGAAATCTTGATTGTATTTTCCTTGAATGTTATGGTAACGGTGTAAAAAGGAGCCAACTGATTACCATCACACCACTTTGTGATCAGTTATAAGCAGGTTTAAGCATGCCCAGCATCTATTTTGGCCAAAATAATAAATACACAGGCACCAGGTTTTTTTTTTTTTTTTTTTTTTTTTTTTTTTTTTTTTGTCAAATTGCACGAAGTATTAAGCTTGACAATTGACCAATTGTAGTTCTCAAAAATGATTTTGATCAAACAAAATCGTGGTTCACGTACAACTCTCTGTAGTTTAACTAATTATGGTAATCAACTTACCTGTGTAACAGGAATACATAGTACAATTCCGAAGTTGATGAAGCAAGAAAAACAGATGAGGACTCTCATTGTCAAAAACCAATTCTGTACCATATCAGTAGACGGAAGATATAATATCCAACGCGTTATCTTAAGGAGCAGCAGCGACTGAAAATCAATATGTACAAATCATGGATCTTATTTTTCACTCCTGATGGGGCTATAGCTTCCTTACTTCCTGTTCAGTCTCACTGGCTTAGCCCAATACTTTGCATGAATACGTGAGACTGAGCAGCTTTCTCACACTGATAAAGTAATTTATGCTGCTAAAGTCACTATTGGCGAAGTCGTTATTGATGTGATATGACGTCGGGCATGATTAGAACTCCTGCAATGCAAAGTTGTTTTGTCGTAGGTGATAGCTATGTTCACTGAATATGAATCCATCTACTTACCGTTTTGTAATAAGCTGATTCCAGATGGCAGTTGACGCATTCCTACCAAACAATAATCACCTGGGAATTGCAAATTCGAAATGGCAAAGGCTTAATATAATTGTTAGCATTATCGCAACTATTTCAATTAGCATTTCATTGCCACTTCGAACAGAAAACGTCGTCAGTTACAAATGGTACACACTTGACCAATTATATACATAACACATTGATCTGGTCGAATATCCATTGATTTAAAATAAGCCCTATAACGCTGAAATCGCCTAAAAGCTACCATATGCAAGTTTAATATTAACGGAAAACTTTTGAAAAGGCAAATTGTAAATATGTTTTAAGATAATATGCCCAAGGTCAACAGGTTACCTTCGCGCGCATTGCAAGTGGGAGATCGTCTTTGTAACAGCTAAAGAAAAACATATGGTTGGATTTGGATGCCTAATTGTATTGTATTTTTGTCCAGAACCACTTCTTAGTAGTAATTACCGTTTCCACAGTCCGAACTATATGAAAAATATATTCTCCCATTGTCGGACTAAAAATATGTTTTAAACATTGGTATCTATTTACGAAGGATATTGTAAAAGAACGCTGCTTTGATATTAGCGCGTCCTACACTGTTGTAGAAAACAATTGTTGGCAAACGATATAGAATGTATACTTTTAGACTGACAGTAGACAAATCATGAAAGATAATAATGCTAATATTAACTAGCTAACAAACATGACAAAGACACAATCAATGAATATTCCCACAAAGTTGGAAGATAATACAGAAATGGCTTTAGAGACATCAAAAATTGATCACAAACGGACGCACGATGAAAAATTGTTTACCTCATAATCGTAACCGAGTTGCAAGTCATTTCAACTGAAACTCATCATGATGATAATCATGCCCAAATTAGAAGCTACTGTTTTTTCTCTGTGATGAGAGACACCCTTGTTAACCCTTTGCCTGTTCATAACAACAATGGTCGTACTCATTTGATTTTTATAATGATTAATAATCTATGTTGGTCATTTCACATTTCTTTGACGTCCTTGTAGTTTCCAATAAAAAATGAAACTGGTTGACGGCTGTCCTCTGCATACTTTGAGTATATATATATATATATATATATATATATATATATATATATATATATATATATATATATATATATATATATATATATATATATATATATATATATGTCAAAGGCAACTCCCGACTCATTGTACAAGCCAGGACCCTCCTTGCCTCCTTGATTCAATAGGATTTAATATCACTTTATGTCAAAGATAATACCAACACATACTATTATCAGCAGTTTGTACATGCCCTAGCTGTGTAAGATGTTGTTTACGGGTGATGACGTAGACGTATATTATGTGATATAATGTTATATAGGCTTAGTATATACTTCAGACATTGCAGCTGCGGGGGCAGACCAACAATGATCAAGAGGTTACCTGCTGTCTGTTATTGTCTGCTTGTTGAATACAGAAAACATCTACATGTTGACTGACCATTTGTATTTCACTCTGTGTTCAACTATTGTTGCATGTAGACACATTTTATCGAAAAACGAGCCAATTCCACCATTTCAATAGTTATGTATATTTGTCAAATTACTGTCCAAATATTGAAGGGCGACAATGGTTTAACAGATATGCGATACTTCATAAAATACGCATAAATATTGGGCCATTGAGCATTTGAATGCTTTTAATGTTTTATCATTTGGATGAAGCAATAACAACAGTGGGGTAGTGCGTGGGATTCTGCATGATACCCTCGTGAGAGTTAATGGGTGCATTAACAAAATACTTTGGTTTTAACCGCCCACTTTGCATCACCAACAATTTTTTTTTTAAATCCTTCATATTCCTTGCCTGCATATGACAGCAATAAATCTATGTGTGGATTCTCATGTTAAGTGCCCCTGTATAAATAAATTGGAATAACAAAACAAAAATGAAGTATATTTCGAAAAACGGATCATAAATAGATACCAGGGGCTTAATGTAAAAGACGTACGTACAGGCTATCGAGTGATACCTTCGAACGGCACATATTTAGTGTCACACCACATGCTGATAGACCATATGTGTTGTATGTGTTGTTGACACGTTTATACCGGATTGTATTGCTTTGTTCTGGACTGTATTGTATTATATCGTGTTGTGTTTTGTCAGGTTGCTTTCACTGACAAATTGCTGTGAACAGTGTGAAACAGTGCAGTCAATAAAGTCACCCATTCATACAGTCCATTTGCATTATGTGAGCAATCCACCTGCATGACATTAAATGACATTAAACGCACAGCACTTGCACGATTTTATTTTTCGCTCTGGCACAAATGTTCATCCAATAGGGTAAACAAATATGAGGGGTAAGGGCTTTTTATTTAGCGTACTGGCGTACTGGAAGCCCTCTTCTTATACGTACTTCGTACTATCCAAACTTTTGAAAGATTTTTATTTTCGTACTGCGTACTCTAGAAAAATAATTAGCTGTACCAGCGTACCCACCCTCCCCCCTTACACCCCTTCAAATATGTGGATCAACAAACACAAAGCTACTGATGAAATTTCCAAGAGAGCGTGAAGCTTGCAAACCACATGTACAATGCGATGACTTTTATTAGGACTGTTATCTAAAGCTCAGGTCAAGCTATAAAAGACACAAGCGGAGCCATACACTTTTCACGCTTTTCACTAACACTTTCCTTTTTATGCTTACATGCACGTTGATGTTGGCGGGAGTGGTGCACACAGTTGTACAAAGCGGGCACATAATACAAACAGAGAAGGCTAATGGAAGTGGTTAGTTATTAATTTTAGGTTAATTCTCTCCCCTGTGTTTCCGGTCTGAGTGGGCGCGTAGGCGGTGTTAGGGGGGGGGGGGGGTGTTTGGCGGGGAGAAGGCAGATGCGCTGGCGTAGATCGTACGTTTGGCGGAAGATTATTCCAGTAGTAAACCAGTATGAGAAATTGTTTGCCGGCATGGCGTTAGTTTCGGTGCTAGCAGTTAACAGTTTTCAAGCGCAGTTTGTGGTTGCTATCTCACATATTTTTTGCCTCCACCCCATCCTCTTGGGTTTCCTTTTCTATCCATAGGAAAATTAGTTTGAACCTTTATCATTTTATTTTTGGGCAGCTTGACAAGTGTTTTCCACATCAACGTGAGTGCTTCTTCGTGGGGATAATTTGTGTCGTCAACACTTTGTATATAAGTATCACTCAATGCGCATTGCTATCAGGCGGTAGCATGTTGCAAGCGTCAATGAGTACGTTTACGTTGGCGTTAATATACGCAGTTGCACAACCTAGGCACATAATACAAATGGAGAAGGTTAATTGGTTTCATAAACCCTACGGTGAAATATCTTGTAACATATATGAAATTAGACTGGGTGACCACTTGCTCTCTGTATACAAACTAGGCAAAAAATAGCTCTCCGTTTAATCAGCTTTGTGTTTTATTCATGTTTGTTAGCACATTTCAAAAGTGCACATATATATAGGTGACATAACTCTTTGTTCTCAAAATCTGTAATTTTCAGATCAGTTGAATAGCATGCTTGACCACATGAACTAACCTTCATAGAACGTTAAAAAGTCCCACCTCGTAAAGAAAATGACTTCATCTATTATTCTCAGCGCACTTTGTGTATCTGATTAAGGACAAGAAATGTGTGGGATTAAATTAGGAATATCACAGATTTGTAAAGCAGTATACTTGTGAATAACAATCATTTGACGCGTGGACGTGTTAGTAAGGTGTAGAACCACTATCACATTTGATACATTATTAGCAACGTTCAAATAATCAATAACCATTACTCATCAAGATCGATATCAAAATTCAGTCCAATTAAGAATCCGTCCAAATATGACAAGCAAACATGAACATGAGCAATTACATACAAATTATGCATATTCATCAAGCCATGCATCTGCCACCAACTACAAGCAGACAACATATGTAAAATAATAATAACTGTCATGAAAAATAGTAGCCGACAACGGTTTTCAATGATGTCAAAGAGACTGCACCAAATTCCGTGTAATCTAGGTTCAACCATGATCAAAATCGCCAGCCATCGAATAAGACATGTCGAAATCCACTTAGATCAAGGCGGACATACACCAGACATAAATATAGTGTGAAGGAAAACATTTCTATCCTGACTTGAGACAGGTACAAACTGAAAGTTAGTAATATATTAATTCGATTCGATGCATGGAACTCTCAACTTCAAGAGGTATCTAGCTCCATACATATACCATTATAATTTTTCTGAGTAGAAAGCTATGTTTCCAATTCACCCATGTTTCTGTTGTGTGCAAAAAACATCAATTTATTTTAAAATTTTCAGTCTATTTATGCCCTTACTTGTAGTCATCAAAATTGCACTGATATTTCTCATTACTATTATTATGAAAAATGTTTCACGGGGATTGTCAAAGAAGCAGGGAAGCCAGCACTATATCGCACTACACTACACAGCGCAGTATCTGCAGAGAAGCCAGCACAATATTGCACTGCACAGTGCTGTATCTGCAGAGAAACCACCACAATATTGCACTGCACAGTGCTGTATCTGCAGAGAAGTGAGCACAATATTGCACTGCACAGTGCTGTATCTGCAGAGAAACCACCAAAATATTGCACTGTACAGTGCTGTACCCGCAGAGCAGTCAGCACAATATAGCTTTGCACAGTGCTGTATCTGCATGGATGCAAGCACAACATATATACATGTATATATATATATATATATATATATATTGTGCTTGTTGGTTAGGATTTCCCTTTGTTTGTACAGGTAGTCTAGCTGCAAATGTTTATTTTACAATCTCTTAGACTGAATATAATGCCCCAGCTTGTTTCCACTTCAGTTAAACACTGGCGGGTGGTTTAACTAGGATCAGCTGTCCAGCTAGAAAGGGTACATATTGGTTCAGGGGTAAGTCAGATTGTTCTTATCTGAACCTGTACTATGCAAATTAGGTAATTATGGCTTGTTTCACGGGTATTCTTCTTTCATAATGAAGCTCTGCATTCATAAGCAAAACTTCACGTATTTAACTAATTCATCATTTGCCACGCTCATATTTATTCATTATTATGTGGGTTGTCTTTGCTGAATATTAAGCTTAAACAAGAAGCCGCTACTCAGGGAGACATGTACGGGTAAAAGGCTCCGAAACATGTTGAGTAGTTAACCGCTGAAGACCCTTTGATTTATTTGGGCTAATACAGCCTATGTCAAAATTTTACAGAGGAACGTGTGCAATATATACCTAGTTGATGTTCTGGTCAAAATCCTGTACGAATCGCTTGTGTGTATGCGATGTTATGTGACCCGAGGTTTGACGGTTTAAACTTCGAGAATGCAGTAAAACTTTAATTCCCATACCTGTGCGTTTGATTAGGTCTAATTTGCAATAAGGACCTGCTATTGCATTCAGAGCACGAACTGTAAGCAGCGTTGATGGATTTTTTTTTTATCTGAGTTAAAGCTGGCTTTAATATTTCAGAAAAAAATACCCATATTCAAAAATTTCAATCCACCATTGAAAGAAATGGAGTACCTCATCAAACAAAAACTTACTTATTTCGATTAATACACTGGTCAATATTACACACAGTGTGACTATCTGAATTTAAGGCTGTCCCGCAATCTTTGAAATATATTAGCTTTTGAATATCTTTACACAGGTTTCCGGAAACCAAATTTTAATGGGCGTCTGTCATACATATATACCAATTTAGCATGCACATACAAATTTTTCCACGATGCTCAGAACATGTATAATAAATAATCTTGTTTTATTTATATCAAAGGCAAAGTTATAGATCCTTTCCAATTTTGTGTTCCTTTCTTGGTCGCTGGAACGTTCCAAACATTTACAGGTGCTGAACAGAGTTGTGGAGTGGATGGCAAAAACCAGTCATACATTGCTCTGTTGTGTGGTCCTTGTGTTTTACCAGCCGTTGCGACGATGCTTTAGAGGTTGAAACATTAGAGTCTCATTTTGGATTTTAGCCAAAGGTTAAAACAGAAGATTTGGCATGAACTACTGCAAAGGCTTTCAGTGCTCCAGTATCATTTCGCTATCACATGATTTGTTTGCGTTTAATAGAAGAGAATTGCGATTGATTTTCTGAACCAGGAACTGTTAATCGTGTACTATAGTCTGTTCTAACCTGCTTTAAATATGGAGTGGAATCAAATTCTCTGGCCTCTTGTGTCATTATGAAGCAAAATTGGACCAGATATCTTCCGTTGCAGAGAAAAGGCCGGATTCACGCCCATGCGATCCGTTGACCCACTATTGCCTCGATAGTTGCCTTGCTATTCAACAAAAGGATTGCAGATCATTACCACTTATATAAGAACCCGCCAGTTCTTTCGGACCTGTATATATCCACTATCGAGGCAACCTTCTTCACTAAGCTTCGTCTTTGACGCAGTGGGGTGCTTAATTGGCTCTCAGCCTATTGCTGACCCTGACTTCACTGCCTCAGGGCAACTACAGTATCTGATACCATGGACCTACTATCTGAAACAAAAACCCGTATCCTGCAGCCTACAACTGGCAAATGTTTGTCGCTGTATTTACATTTCCAGTTAATGCTCACTTTGGAAAAGTCTCATTATATATTATAAATGGCATTCTTTCGACAAATTAACCTTCCCTGAACACAAATAACACATATACTTTGGATTCTAAAATTGCCAATTCCACACTCAAAGTCAATGGCAATGGTTTGTAAATAAGCATTGGGGCGATCTTGTCGAGTGGGGGCGGGAAGAGGATAATCATATATGGAACCAAAAGTATATATTTTACAAATATTTGAGAATATCAATAATGATATGATATATGTTGTAGTCGCTATTTATTTTGATATCCAAATTAAATGTATTTTTGTGAGACTGTGCCGCAATCATTGCATCAATTGCGCAATGTTCAAAATGGCGCTCGCCACCACATGGCGTCGTGTCGCATTTGGATTTGTAACTATAACGATGATAACTGCCTGCTTCAGACCAACCGAGCGAGCAGATTAAATGTAAGATGGTAAGTCATGTTTTAAAGGTTCTTTAATGACCGTTTGCCCTGGTAACTCGGAGAACGGACACCTGCATGCTCAAAACACGTGATCGCGATTCACTGTGATTTTCCTTTCTCACAATGCTTTGCGCTATGCTTAAGATAGTGCTCACCGTGTGTGCATGCATGCCATGGAGGTATCGTGTTGCATTTGGATATATAAATAAAGGATAATAATTGTATTGTAAACATATCTATTTCCACTGGATTGCCTGATAGTTACATGAGTAGCTAATTTGGGGGCTCTCCAGCATACACACAGACACACATATTATATTTACAGTTACACACAGGACAATTAACAATGTTCTGTACTGTTATGACCACAGATTAACATATTGGTATTAATCATTCCATGAGACCGAGACACCAAAAAGTACATCAAGTAGTTGAGTCAAAAATGAAACCGCCTGCTTTCAACAATGAAGTACTGCACCGCATCAGAAATAGCTTCATTTATGTCTTCATCAAGCGCTCTCCTACCACACAGAAAAATGTCAATAAGGATATCGCCAGCTAAATGTACAAGGAGTTTGGGTTTCCACGTGGAGCAAGAATTTTTGTAGCAGTCCTTAATAGCTTTTGTCTGGATTTAGACATTTTAGCACAATAAAAAAGAGCATCTAATTTTCGTCCGGATACATACATGAACAAGTAGGAGAAGGAAGAATATTTACTCTAAATAGATCTGCGTTTAATCTAGAATGGCCGAATCTTAATTGAGTATGACAGATATTGGCGAAACGGTTTCCATATGAGTAGTAATTTGGTACTTTGTCAACTGACAGGAGTGTTGATCTTAGTATGCATTTAAATTCGGCCAGCGAATCGGAATCACGAATGTCTATAGGAAGATTTTTCCATTGGTTAATAACTTATGGGAGGAATGAGCTCCCCAACCGTTTGGTAACATAATTGATTTGACATATTTGTAAGGCATTGTTAACTGTCTGCCGGTAGAGAGTGTTACATTTTCAGTTACGAGTGCTGACAGGTAGTCCGGGGTTAACTTATCAAGCATCTTAAAGAACAATATGAGTTTTGAATATTTGCGCCTGGCTTCAAGGGTCGGCAATCCCAATTCATATAAAAACCGGTCATGAGAGGTATGTCTTAGTGTGCTTGTGCATACTTTGGCTGTTTCGTATTGAACGGACACAAGGAGGTCAGACATTGACGTGCAACAGTTGTCTAAAATAAAACTACCATATTCTAAAATGGGACAAACCATTGTGATATAGAGCTTTATCAATGTTTTCCTGGATAATTTGAATTTCAATCTTTTTAGTTAGGCAAGGGGTTTACTGACTTCGTCCACTATGGGAAGGATGTGCTCATTCCAGGTCATATCCCACGTGAGAGTGATCCCTTAATGAGTGTGACTGGTAGCTTCACGGAGAACTGTGTTGTGCAGATACAGAGAGGGGTGGTACTCTTTGACTTGCTTTGTAGAAAATAAAACAGAAATAGATTTTAACACGTTAAAGATAACCCGCCAGAGGTTAGCCCAGTGACCAATACTGACCAAGTCTGTATTCATAACTGCTTGAGCCACAACCGAGTGGGCAGATTAAAGTTAAGATAGTAAGTCCTCTTTAAAAATTCGTTGACGACCGTTTTCCCTGCTAACTCGGAGAATGGATACCTGGAACCTAGCGATACTAGATACCGATACCGCACCACTGTGGCTATATGCAGCAGCTATGCTTTTTCCCCGGCCCAAGTTAACCATCCAGACAAGTTGAAATGAAATGCTGTGTTTGAGTTTCACTGCAAGATAAAGTCACGTTGGCTAGCTTTTCTGTTAGCTTGCAGCTTGGTTACGGTTGATAAGAACGACCGCTTTTCTTAGGGGTGGTCGTTTGTGGGGCGATTTTGCTGGTCGTTGGTCGTGTGTTGCAGCTGATCCAGGGCAGTCCAGTTGGAGTATTGGAGCAAAATTTTGCAGCACAGCTCTTGAAAAGGGCTATACAACTTATCCAAAATAAGTGTTTCTCACGAAGAAGTTGAGAAAAAAGCTCCAGGGAATCTAAATTTGGTGATATAGAGATTTCAAGTTGGACAGCACTGTGGTGGTTCGCGTCATGGAAAACTTGTCGTTTTGACCAGGTGGGGACTAGGGTCGGTAATTACAGGTACTACTGTATCATGATTGTACCATGCAGAACCTGGCAGGGTATATCAGAAGGAGTTAATATACGAACACTTTCAAAAATAAGATGAAATCATTCTTGATGTGTGACTGCCATGAGATGGGAGAACTGCAGAGCGACCGCTTTATATATTTATAATTTTAGTATCTTAGTTTTATAAAAACTACGGACTGACTATTTTCACGGTATCGTCAAAATAGACCAGCTGGCTATTTTCACGGTACCGTGATTTTAGCAAGAATTCTATTTTCACGGTGGGTTTCAGCCAATCAGATGTAACTTGTTCTCTGTGACGTATTTCGAGTCCACTTTCAACGACCTCAATCCACTCGAAAAGTTTAGCGTATGTATACGTATTCGCGGCGCTGTTTAAGCGTGTGAAGCGAAATGGAGAAAGATGTCATGAATAGTTTCAATAAATATATGGGCGGACAACACTTTGAAAGCTTAATACTATTTTATAGTCTGTGGTTATTGCTGTTGGGGCGAAATGTGGTGATTCTGTTCTACATAGTACATCATAGGTCTGCGTTTCGACTATCGTGCCATTCGTGGTGTACTGGGCTATATAGTTAGGGGCGACCATTCAAGACTCAAGTTAAGGGCAAAAATATTTTTTCCTGAAAAATCTACCCCTTACGATACATATGCTGGACCCTCTATCTTGTTGAGATGAAAAAGAGGTAGGAAGTGTGAAAGACTGGACAATTTATTGTATCAATAACAGTACGGTTTACATGGAAGAACATGAACGAAAACCTCATTAATTTGAAAGGGGACAAAGTGTATGAATCGTGAAATAAGATGTACATTACATTATTGTTGGAGTGTGAAAATGGCACCTATCAAGGACAAAGTCAAAGTCAAAATCGGAAAGCTTTTATGTTACATATATAACTTGACTACACCTTTACAAGGTGCATGACTCAAAGTAAAATTTTAAAGGACTGGAGATTGGCAAATGTGGTTGCCATCCATAAAAGACTCAGATCCCAGCCAAACAAGTAACGACCGGTTTGTCTAACTTCACTACTTTGCAAAATGAATGAGCATATTGACTAACGGTATCTACATGTATCCAATCACGACCAGCATTGTTTCTCTCCAGGCAAATATTTTTTTATCAAAATTGCTCGAAACACGATCGATTTGGACAAAAGCCCTTGGTGGGGGCTCATGTATGGATTTAAATAACCTATAGTACAAAAAACATAGGATACATTTCCATCAAACAACTTATGAAGAAATTAGAATGTTATTGTACATGCAGATTGCTAATAAACTTGCTTAGAAAACTAGTAACTGGGCGAGAAAACGAGAGATAGGAGTATAAAAACCAGCAAGTGGACGAAAAAACGAAGTAATATTTTCGGTGGCTGAAGGAACGACTGGAGTTCCACGGGTGTTTGCAATGAGAGGTCTGCTTGTTATGATATACATGTATGTCTATGATAAACCCAATTTATAGTCAAGTACACGTCCAAGCTATTTCCAGATAATACTAACGTTTTCAATGGTATAAGTACTATGGAAGATTGTTGAGACAGGTCTGCTAAATAATGAATTGTAAAAAGACTGGCTTTTCAAATCTATATCGGAAATATGCAAATGAGTGCATCATGCCAACAGAATATCATGTTACTGGAAGAAAGAAGATTGAGGGGCGATCCAGTTAAAACTGACGAACGTTTGACCAAGAAACTGATTGTTGGTTCAGGTTTATTTTTGGAACCAATTGAAAGAAAATCCTGGAAAAGGACATCATTTGAGTCAAGTGAAAGAGATCAGGAATCCACAAATTCCCCAGTTGACTTGAATTAAAGAAGATATTGTAGATACAAAATCCACTTTCCAATATACGACATTATTGGACTGGTAATGAATACAGTTATGATCACCCTTTAATATGAATTGAACGGAAGTAACCAATCCCATTGGACATAAAAAATGCAGATATACAGCTACTATACACGCATAAATACCCCTCTACTGTCCCTACATATTCTGATCCACGGCGTACACTCTTCGTCTGGCGAAACGAGCGTATTTCTATTCTTTACAGGGTAAGTCAAGGGAGATTGCACTGGTAATTTGAATTTTCGTCTTCTTCTTCAAATCCATCTGCCAACATCATCTTAAACTTCGTGGGAACGTAATTGTGGCCACTCTGTCAAGAGTCTGTTCTCATGGAAACACTCCAGTGATTTTAGAGGTTTTTTCTGATTAATTTGGTGGTAAGCTCTTAAAACCTCTTCACCTAAATATTGTCAGATCAATTTGCCAAGCGGGTTCGTAGGACGTATATCGGATGGGGTCTCTATCAATGTTTTATTGATGGTCTGGTTACGCTCCAGTGATATCTATAGTATCAATTTTGGGAGTGCTACTTTTGGGGGTGGAGGTTGGGTTTTGCAGGGGAGATTTGGCTTTTGTTAGTTTTTTTTTTTTTTTTTTTTTTTTTGTGGTGTGTGTGTGTGTGTGTTGTTGTTGTTGTTGTTGTTGTTGTTTTGTTTTGTTTTTGTTTTTGGGTTTGTTTTTGTTTTTGTTTTTTTTTTTTCCTTTTTTTTTGGGGGGGGGGGCTTTTTTAGGATGAAACCTTTTAATTTATCGAAAACCGCATGACTATTTGCTTTGAAATTGCCTGGGAACATTCCCACGGATCCGTAGACCTTACTTTTTTCAACAGGTGGCGCTGTAATTTTTTCGCTAACTTGTGCATGTTTTGGCTTCTTTGGACTTTTCCCCCCAAATTACATGTCGGATTCTTTTTGAACTTGGTGAGAATGTACTTTGACTTGGTCTCCACCATGTTTTTCAATACATTTTTTTTTTTTTTTTTTAGTTTTAACGAATATTTGAAATTATGAATTTTATGTAAGGTATATTTAAAAATTGCTACTATAGAGGAAAGCAACAAATTTGACACTTTGGCTTATATCATGGTAATTGTGAATGCTTGGCCCTTGGTTACTATAAAGCAACGTCAATAAATGGATTATATCCTTATAATGATAGATCTTAGGCCTGTAATAATATTACACGTTAATTAGTAAAGTATCTATGGGGTTTTTGTTTGATGTTAGGGTGACCTTGAAAAGTCAAACTGGCATATTTACACATATCTAGGTAACGGTGGTTCCTGTCACTTTTCATTTCAACAATGATGACTTCAGAAACTACATATATTTGCGCACGGCGATGGTCCTAGTTAAGGGTGACCTTGATATGATTCTCAATGTCACATGGCCACTTATGTCTGTGCATTCAAGGTCAGCTGAGCACAGAATTGTCATTTTCCCCTTGTTTAAGACCCCCGCCCCCCCCCTTCCAAAGAAAACTGATCATAAAAATATCAAAAAGGGAGTGAACTGGATTCAGTGCCTAATCGGGAGTGCCATGTTTGACCTTGACGAGTGTGCAAGAGTAGTAAATGGGAGCTTTTTTAAAGATTATGATGAAGTTTTTTTAAAAAAGAGGTAAGCATTGGGGAAAAATTAAAGTCACCTGGAAGTGCATTCTACAGGGACACAGTTTATGGAAAATGAGTCTTCCTCACGGTTGCACGGCAACGAATAACTGGGATGTAATTTTTATTTCTGAGATTGTGACCAGAGATTGTGACCTAGGGTAGGATCCTAGATTGGAGGTACAGAGCAGGAGTGCATTGACTATATTATGCATTTATACAAATTTGTGCCTCTCTCTGCGAGAATAGAGGGGCTCCCAGTTTGTTTGATTATACAAAAGTGTATTTAGAGCATGTTTGCTTGCACCAGTTACTACTCTTGCAGCTGCAAGTTGCACACATTGAAGGCGGCTGGATTAATCTGTACTGCAATTGTGCCCGTGTATTCCATTATTGGTCTTATATAGATTAAATAAAAATTGTTAAGGTTTTCCTGACTGAAACAAACTTAAACTTTCTTACAATGTGAACACATTTAATAGCAGAAATGTACACGTAATCAATGTGATCATGCCAAGTGCCTTTTCTTTTGCTGATAACACCCAAACGTCTGTGATTATCTACTTCTTGAACTGTTCCTCCGTTCAGGTGAAGTGGATAATGATTCTGCTTGACTCTGCAAATGGTGAGTGACCTAGTTTTCGTTTCATTTTTTTTGCATAAACCACTGATTGAGCCACTTAGATATAATGCTAAAGTCCCCATATAGCGTTCAGGCTGCTATAGCTCCATATTCTCTGTCCGTAACAAAAGAAAAGGAAGTGTCGTGCGCAAATGGCGAATGTTGGATTCAATTATTCAGGGCAAATCATTGATGAAGTATTAGCGATAGGGTGGGGCCCAAAATGGAGCCCTGTGGCACACCTCTACCACGATCGGCGCAAAACGACGACTGGCAATTGATGAACCACTATTTGCATACTCTTAGAAACATAGCTACTAAACCACTCAAAGAAGCCTTCCTTCAATATCTAACGGTTCGTTTTAAATAGAAGTCCGCCGTGCCAAATCCGATCAAATGCACAACTTAAGTCAATAAAGACAAATTTTACATTTCTACCATTTTCCAAAGCCTCACAGATCATGTCGTATACTTCAAATAGATGGCAGAGAGTTGAGTAGCCTGTGAAATAGGCTGACTGCCACTGAGTCAGTAACTGGTTGTCCCGGCAGTAACTATAAACAACGTTGAACTGTCTATTCAAACACCTTGACCACACAACTTAGATGGAATATTCCTCCATAATTTCGTTACTTTGTTTTGAGTTTTTCTTATAAATAGGGATGACATTTGCAAGCTTCCGTTGGTCGGGGAAAGAAGACTTTTTAAATAGTAGTTAAATATGTATGAACAGGGGTTTAGCGATGGAGCTAGCAGTTGACTTTACAAGTCTGTAGCTAACGCCATCAAGACCATTTGCTTTGGTAGTGTCTAGAGACAAAATAATATATTTACCGTTTTCTTCGGTCAACTTAACATTAGAGAGACAAGCTTCACTCGTGTATGTAAGATCGGGTAAGGAGGTGTTGTCATCATTCAGTTGACAGAGACCTTAAAAATAGTGGTTGAATATATGAGCCTTCCGGCTGTGTCAGACACAGCTGTATCTCCTTCGATGAGTAGTGGATAAATAGGTGAAGTACAAGGTGAATCAAACAATAACTGCTTTACAAGCTTCCGCTGTAATCTGAGATTGGTCGTACTTTTAGCATCAACCCGTGTTACCAAAACCGTATATTCCAGTTTAGTATATTCCAAGGCATCATTTACTTGATGGTGCATTTGCTTAAAAAGTTGTGACATGTTTCTGGTTTTAGCTTTTCGATGGGTACGATATCTGAACCGTATTTTCCGCCTAGGTGCAGAAGTGAGCCAGGGTGGATTATTTGGCCTGAAAGTTGTAAGTTTTGATGGTACAAAGTCATTTACAGTTTCCAGGAATTTCAATGTCCATGTGTCAGTTATTTCGTTAATATTGGAGCAAGCCTCAAAAAGCGAGGTCCTTTTGATAGAACGTAGGGTCTGATTTCGGCTGTCAAAATCATCTCCATCATAACACCAGACTTTTCTTTCATATGCCTTTCCAGTTTGTTTTTCAAACTTTACCAGACAATACACAGCGCAGTGATCACTATTGTTAAGAGGTAATATTCCGGCTGAGGACACATAGTCAGGAGTAGTGGTGGCTATAATAGCTAGACATGTATAGGATGTTGGAGTTATCCTTGTAGGTCCTGAAGTTAATTGAGTAAGATTGTAGGCATCGATTACCCCCCCCCCCCCTCCTTTGTTACTTGTTGCTGCAGTTGATCGTCAGTGAGGTCTCCAGCAATAAATGTATGTTTAATGTCTTTAGCAGATCTTAGGAATTGTTCAAATTTCTCACAGAAGGACTGAATATCTGAGGGAGGTCGGTAGAATGTAGGCCAACCGTGTGTTTAATGTCTTTAGCAGATCTTATGAATTGTTCAAATTTCTCACAGAAGGACTGAATATCTGAGGGAGGTCGGTAGAATGTAGGCCAACCGTGTAAACATTTACAATTATCATGTACAAATTCGATCCAGAGACATTCTAAGTCGAGGACCTTTAAATCTGGGCGTCTCTTCGTGGTGATATTGTTTGAAACGCCCACACAAATGACACCTCCCTTCCCGATGGTTGATTGCACCTGAGAGGCTGCTGAAACTAGTGTCGTCAGACGATATGCTGTCATTAAGTAATGATTTGGTGATTGCTACGATATCATGATCAACTGGTTCCATTTTAAAATTTTCAATTTTGTTAAGCAAGCTTTGATTATTTAAATGTAACAATGATATTTTTTCCCTCAGGGTTGCTAGAATCCAGGTATAAATTAGTATCATTCTTACTAGAGTTGACAGAGTTTTAAGTCGATGAAAAGTTAGGACCCACATTGGACCCTGTGTCTCCACTAAGAAAAAGACGCAGTTGATACATGACAAGTGACGCAAAATATTTATGTGAACACACAGAAAATTGGCCGATCGTGACAGAGATGACCATACACCGTCGATCATATGTTTAGTAACCAAATACAAGTTACTAAAAAAAAGTGGAAAGCCTTGACACAAAAAGTATGTGATCTCACTACAGAGGAAGGTCTGCACAGAATTAGTATACAAAACATATTGAGCCTGACGGTACTTGACGCCTTCCATTTCCACAAATTTGTGTAAGTGAAGAATAACTCGCAAATAAGTCAGAAGTCCGGTATAGGAAAATGAAACAGTTTTTACAAAGAAGTGAACCTGTGCCAAAATGGCATAATAGTGCCATTTCTGAAAACGGTAATAAACAAATAATTATTTTTTGTGAAGTGTCTTTAAAAAATAACAACTTGGGATATAGATCGGGCCACGGTAGATTGCTGAGGTCATGTCCCTAATCCAGTCACCAAAAGCCATAAATTCCAAGCTGTGAATGAAAACAAAAGTAACTTTTGGTACTGGGGACCTATTCGTTGACGGCAAAAGTCCAAAAGGGCGTGCACAGAGTCCAAGTGCGAGTTGATTGGGGAACACTGTATGTCCCCATTGGCTGTGGCACTTTGTACATGTGCATTACAAACAAATGCCCTGTGAAAAGTTATGTGACCTTAGTGATTCAACAATGCCATTTTCTGGCTTAATTGGCATTCGTATATATGATGCCAACAACTCCTGGACAATGTCTAAGGAGTCAATTAGGTGGATATGATTACAGTACACAACCTTGTTTTAACATGTTACAGGTTTCGTCAATACCCTTCTTCGTTTGTTTGCTCATTCAACGATATTGTCGAACCATTTAGTGATATCGTTAAATATTTAATCATATCACTAAACAATTAGCGATATTGCTAGATCAGTTAGATGTATCGCTAAATGATCTGGCATATCGCTAAATGATTTGGAGATATCGCTAAATGAGTCTGGCATAAGGCGAAATGTTTTAAAATAAACGCCATATAGGACTGGATGTCACAACGGCTTGTCCTCAGAACGGGATAATTTGACACTTGTATCAATCCCCGGTTGAACCCAGGAACACAACCTTTCAATGCGGTCAAGACGACTGTGGCTTGAACTGTTGCTTCAGTTAGATTTACAAATCCGCCCACATATCATGCAAATTATGAAGTTCGAAACTTCGATCTCATGCAGGAACAAAGTTGACAATGATAGCACAAAGGTTTGATTTAATTACTTGCTACAGTTGCAGCAATGTAATTGAATTGTTAAACATCGCCTCTTAGGCTCACAGTTATATTTCGCTTACTATATGTATATGCTTGCTACAGTTGCAACAATAAATAATTGAATATCTAAACATCCTGTCTTTGGCTCACAGTTTTATATCGCTCTTGTATATACATATATATATATATATATATATATATATATATATATATATATATATATATATATATATATATATATATATATATATATATAATCCTGAGAATTACCAAGGACATGCATGCAAAGGTTTAAATGCCACTGAGGAACATATAAAACCGGTTATTGAATACGATCAAATGCCACTTGGACTGTTATTGAGTAACTACTCCAAAAGAAGCCAAACTCAATGTCGTCCGGACAGTTTTTTTTTTTAACAAGATCACCCTCCCAAAAGTTTGTTAAATTTCTGGTAGAGAAGAATGCTATAATGACATCATAAACATATCTGTATATACTGGATCACCCTACACTGTAGATATTGACTAAAAACCGGGGTGTACAAACATAGGAGAGACGAACTATGTATATACAGATCGCACAGGACAATACAGAGCGATGGTACCAGTACAAACGGAATCACAGATTTTTTTTATTGTCTAGATCAGTATATATGAGTTTACAAATAAGGAAAGCGGGGTACAGTGATGTTAAGGTAAGACCCAATCCAACTGCCGAATAAAACAGATTAAGCTGCAAAACGTTCGTGTATCAACGATGAGCACTTGAACAGCATGAATAATTATAGAGTTTAAATTACATAACAGGTCTTCGTTTTCACAAAATGGTTATTATTCTCTCAAAACAAACAGTTAAGCTTTTACCAAATAAAACATCTAGTATTGACGGTATAAGTTTGAACAGCGTGGATATCCATGTCAACCGGCAAATCTATACGCCAAACAGAAAGTTCAGCTTACCTGTCACAAGCAACATTCAGCGTTAAAATTGGATGAACACCAGGAGCTAAGATAGGGATGGTGGGGTCGATCAAACGATTCTAAATTCGATGTAAAGTGAAGATAGGAGAAGGGAAAGTGTTTGACGTTTTCTGAGGGCTAAGTGCAGAGGCAAGTAGGATCAGGTATGATATTTAATTTGAAGAGATCCATGTTCAACTTCGAGAAACCGTAGCGCAATTGCTGAAGACAAATATTGGCAAACCTGTCTCGATAAGAGTAATAGCGATATTTCGGGCTCATTTTATACTTTGTTGAAAACCCTCTCATGTTTTGAACAAATTATAGTTCTAGCTTGTTCTTGTTAATTTTTTTGACATTTGCGCATGTGGAACGGAATTTGTGATTGATAAACCACCCGAATAATACACGTGAGGAAAAAAACATAATATGAGACACACAATAAGAGTCACAGTTATAGAAGATACTAGAAAAGAAGATTTGCTTCAAACCAAATCTGTTCCCTCAAAAGTTGTCAATATCAATTGCTACAACCTTTGTTCATTCTTCACTGGTCTACCTTGCGTCGTTTGACCCACCCCCACCCCACTCCATCAAGGTTCAAATGTAATGCAACCCAGTCACGCAATACAATCTTTGAAGACTTTGGTAATTCACATTCCATTAAGCTTATGGCTGGATGAAAATTTAAAAAGCCCAAATGACCTTGACCTTTGACCTTTACAAGAGTTGCATGTAAATTACAAAAATATACAGTGTTACAAAGCTACAATTTAAGCCTAACATGAACCACGTCAGATGAATATTGACAAAGTTATGGCTAGATGAAAATTTCTAGGGACTAAATAACCTTGACCTTTGGCTTTAAGGGGTCACATGTAAATTACAACAATATGCAGTATTAAAATACCAATTTGAGTTTAACATGATTACAATTGGATAACAATTGACCAAGTTATGGCTGGATGTAACTTTCAAGGATCCAAAGGACCCTGATCTTTGAGGTTCAGAGGTCACATGTAGAGTATTATGATATCTACAATCTGAGCCCAACATGGTCAAAGCTGAATGCAAAGTGACCGAGTTATGGCCAGGAGAAAATTTCTTAGAGGTTATATGTATATAACGAAAATTTGCAGGATCACAATATCTACCATTTGAGCCCAATATGGTCAAAATCGCCCGAGTTATGGCCAGAAGAAAGGTTCAATTGGCAAAATGACATTGCCCTTTGACCTTTACAGGTCACATGTAAATTGTCACAGCCAGTTGACCCAGGTGTTCACTGGAACTATATAGCAGCCACCCACCATCCTCTCCGGGCGCACCAGTGTAACGACCAGGTCCTGTTAATCTCCAGGTCGGAAGGAGTAGAAAAAGACAGCATCTACCCATGAGGCGAACAACCATCATGTTGGCGGGCGAGTTCCGGGGGGTGGGGGTTCAGTGTGGTTCCATGCTGGTCGGTATGGAGGGTTTCCTGCCCGGGGTGGGGAGAGACTACCATGTAGGATTGTACTGGGTATGTGTCGGGGGAAAGGCCCTGTTTTCATTTCTCCCAGTTTTAGCAAAGCCCCCCCCCCCAAAAAAAAACCTGTACACAGCTGGATTAGGATATGGGTAACAAGTCCTAAATATGGCTTAAGAAAGAGGGCTTGAGACAATTTGTAGAAGTCACCATGAATTTGGCATGAATTTGGTGCTCATCCTTAATGTATTTAGTATTTGCGTGGCGCTGAAGAAGCATTCTATTTATTTATTTATTTATTTATTTATTTATTTATTTATTTATTTATTTATTTATTTATTTATTTATTTATTTATTTATTTTTTGCTCAGGGTGCATTTCAGTTACAATTGATGAATGCATTTGGTTAAATAAATATTTGACTGAACAGAATATCTTATTCATTTTTCAAGCAAATATATAGATCTTGGATATATGCTGGAGTTATAGGACATAATTAATAGGTTCTTTGTTGAGAATTTTTGTTGGAAGTAAGAATATGCTAAAAATTGTTTAAAATTGAAATGTTGGTCTACAAAATGCACCAGGATGCACCAATGCAGAACCCCTTTTAACATATTACAGGATTTAACAAAGGGTACCTTTATCTGGTGTAAGATTAAAATAGGGTATATGATAGATTTGCTCAAGTCTCACTGGACTGTCTTCCGTATTTTATTTAAAATCAAATTCATTGCCAAATTAAATTTTAAGTAAACACACGTCGTAGCTTTACCTAGCTGATTGGCATGGAACGTGTATATAACCAGATAACATTGACTCCAGATGATTCGCGCCGGGCGGTCTACACTGTGTTTCTTATCACACAGACAAGCGAGCGGTCATAACGCACTCCTCTTCAGAAGCTGTTAATTGAGCTACTGTGTAATGAAGGATTAATTGCAGTGCACAGCGTCAGGCAGTGGGCGTTCAGGTGTGGTGTCGGCAGCCGGAGGGAGACGGTCAGCTTTGTCTCGCTTGAGTGGCCACTGACTAGCCATGCATTCATCGAAGGCCACTTTCCACTCGCAATGATAATGGGATTAAACTGACCAGGACTCAATAGCTGCTACTGTTGAAACCGACACGGCGTCAGTGTCGACCAGTTAAAAAAAAATATATAATAATAATAGTAGGACCTACTTAATAACACCGTGTAGTTGGCATAATATTATTCAGTTAACTTTGTGGAGGGGAAAATGTATCGCACTTCTGGGTTGGACCGCGGGATGGGAAAATAGGGACATGCACCAGGGACTTGTGCAAGTCTAGGTATATGATAAAAATGTCTGAGGCACACATCCACCCTGATGTTGAGTATGTGCACCTCCCCCCCCCCCGGGGGGGGGGGTCTGGCTTCGGCCAGATTCTGCTGTTGGCGGTCTCAAGTCCACCTACCTCTGAACTGTTCCCCCACCCCCACCCCAGCAGTTTGTTCCGGTAGTCAGTTGTGGTCAGTATGCAAGTAGCGTTACACCCTCTGCCTTTGCGTCTGCATATCGGCACATGGTGGTCGGGAGGTGCGTTTTGTTGTCTGCGAAGCAGGCCTTCTGCGTCGAGCGAAACATAACATAAATAGTAATATCGGTGTTAGTAAGTATACTTACCTCTCGACCACCAGAGAAGCCCACCCGACCACCCCGCTTCTTTTCTCACAGCTGACGTTAACTGACCACTCAAACAAAGAGGAAGAACGATTGGGGAGCAACGGGAATCACCACTGAATCCATAGAAACTGACAGATGGCGCCACAGGATTTAAGGGATTAATACCACAAACGAGGGGTTTGTGTCTGTGTCCTGAGTTAAAGGTTTTAATCATTTTTCTATCATGATGAGCCGCCTAAAAGGGTGTAAAAAATCACATTCACACAAGAAATATCAACATCACATACAGGCCCATCAGCCACGGATAGCAAAGACGCCATGCATGGCACCGCTTTGGCATCAAGCTAGCCAATGTTAAAAGTGTGAGATCTCCCTCCCGCAGGTACTGAAAACCAAGAGGGCGAGCGCCCAAGGCGCGAAGCACAGCTAGAGGGGTCTGGGGGCATGTTTCTCCAGGAAAAAATGAAATTTTGAACCATTTTAGGCACCATCATAGACATATTCCGCTCGAAGATAATACAACAACACGGCGAAACAGTAAAATTTTACAGCCACCAATGGCATAATGCCACTCTTTTTATTTTACAAAAAGCGGGGCACATTTTATAAAAAGCGGGAGAGCTAGAGACTCTGTAAAAAAAGTTCGAAAAAGTGGGAGATCTCCCGTCTAGAAGGAAGACTTGGAGGCGCTGACACCGGTACTTTTCATAGCTCCAGGATCGTGGTGATTATTTACATGGGACACGTAAACTTTAAGGATATAATTCGCCACAATAGCTCTTTATTACGAGCAGAGAGCAAGGGTAAGCCTATATCTACAAGGAGCACTGGAACATTTTATTATGAACGAAATTGAAAGGAAAACATGACCCTGATGTGACTTTTGAACATAATTTACAAAGTCAGGGCTATGGAATTACTCACATAATTTCATACATATTAAACCAGAGGCATGTGAACACGGAAGTGCAACCGCTTACCCAAGCAGTATGTCTGTCGGTGGACTTTTCTTTACATTGCCCAGCAATATGGTTCAATTCTCCATCGCTTAGACCAGCAAATCATTCAGTCTGTATAGATAGAGGGGCAGATGGATTCGTAGGAGCAGTTTGGCTTGTCATTTCGGCCATGTCTGATCACTCGGCTACAGAATCGCAGTCGGCATCTGGTATGAAGGCTTCACCATAGACTGACCTCTTGTCGAGTTGATGTATATGCCCCTCCAGTACTGTTACCAGTCTCGAGAATCATTAATTGGTATGTTCCGAATCCCAATTAATTGATTATGGAGGTAATAATGTGATCGCCCCCCTTAAAATGCACAATTTCGCCAACTTCAGTAAATTTATATGAAGAGCTCTGTGGTTCAGCTCCAGAACGCTGGCCTGCCACCACTGCGAACCGTGTTAGATCCCCACCGGCAGTGCCTATTTTTCGTCTCAGGAACCTCCTTTGGGTCGCGTGGAGTCCAGTTCCTCCGAGGGTCGGAATTTTGCGTCTTTCTGGGCCGGCCGGGTTCGTGGTCTTATTTGACAAGATTCCTGAATACCTGCTGAGCTCCGTAGATTTTGTCCGGGTACTGCAGCTTCCTCCTTCATTAACTTCGGGATAATTCGGCTAAGATCTGCAACTGGACCCAGCAAAAGAACAGTCTTCTTCTTCTTCTTCTTCTTCTTCTTCTTCTTCTTCTTCTTCTTCTTCTTCTTCTTCTTCTTCTTCTTCTTCTTCTTCTTCTTCTTCTTCTTCTTCTTGTCCTCCTCCTCCTCCTTCTCCTTGTCCTCCTCCTTCTCCTGCTCCTCCTTATTCCTCTGCTTGCCTCCTCCTCCCTCTTCTGCTTGTCCTCCTCCTTCTTCTTGTCCTTCTCCTTCTCCTTCGCCTCCTCCTCCTTCTCCTTTTCCTTCTTGATCGAAGAGCATGGTAACTCATGATTGAATATCTTTTTGGGTGTTCAGTGTCTTTTGTACGTGCATTCAGGGCAGAACATGAAACGAAGAAAGGAAATGAATGAATAAAGTATCGAATAACTGACATAGTCCAGCTATGATACAATATTTGGCCACGTTTTATAACACTGCATGCAGGGTAGCATATTAATGAATTTTAAGGCTGGAATACCTATGTATAGAAATAAGTATGTTAATAAACGTGCGGGCTTGACACATTTTTTTTTTCATATTTTGCGACAGGTAGCCAACAACCCCTACAGGGATCCAAACTCTTGCGCGTCTCATTAATTCAGTATCATCGGTAACAGTTATTGTGTGTTTTATAAATATATTATATTGGAGGGGGGGTATTACCTTTTCATCTCAATTTTTGCTTTTTTTGTTTTTGTTTGTTTTTTTTGTTTTTTGTTTTTTGTTCTTTTTTGTGTTTTTTGTTTTTGTGGTTTTTTTTGTTTTTGTGTTTTTGTTTTGTTTTGTTTTGTTTTTTATGTCTTTTTTTGTTTTTTTGTTTTGGTTTTGGGGTTTTTTGTGGTTTTTATTTTTTGTTTTTGTTTTTTTTTTTTTTTGTTTTTTTTTTTTTTTTTTTTTTTTTGGTTCTGTTTTTACCACGCATATAATTTGGGTGGTTTATCAATCACAAATTCCGCTCTTGGTGAACAAGACACGCTTTAAGTCCCACAAGAAAGCCCTAGATGTCAGTAATTTGATCAATACCTGAGAGAATTTTTTAACAAAGTGTAGTATGCGCCTGATGTTTACCACATAATTACGACAGAACATGGACCTTGCCAGGTATTAATCAACCTTCGGGGAGGTTGCTCTTGTTTAACAAAGACAGTTCCGGGTGCCTTTGAGTTTGGCTCCTTGTGGGCGTCTTTATGCAATAAAACGCTCTTCAACTACTGCATTGAATGTAATTCGATAAGCTATTCGGTATCTTCCTCCGTGGCATTGAAAATTTTGCTCGCCTGACAAAGGTGATTCTCAGAAGTATGTATAATAGTAGGCGGCATGCAATGTTAACTGTACAATTATCTCTTTTTTCAATCTGAGCAGTCAATTTAATTAAACCCTTGTGCTTTTATGGTCGATTGCTTCACGCGTGCGGTCGAATTTCGAAGAGGGCACGATAAGTTTGTTGGTGGTGGTATTCCACGACAGGTTCAACTTTTCTTTTAACTGTTCAGATTATAATATACTTCTAGCCAAACTTCAAAAATGTAGGAACTAACACTGATTTTAGAGCACAACAAAAATGTCACAGCTATATACACGGCATATAAATAATTACATATGTATGAACATGAGGTGCTTACAACTGTTGATTATATAATAACTCCCTCAAAGATTAGGTAAACCGCGGTCTCCATCAACGCCAAAGGAGCAGCCAAGGTGACTCACCCTGATGTTCATAATTTGAACCAATAACATTAATAAGTTTCTGGGCAAAACGATTTCCACGACAAATGCATCTCTCATTAATAAATCTGTGTCGCGTTTCGGCCTCTGATCCGTTTTCCCTGCAAATACCCTGTTACTAACCATAAGTCGCTGTCCCTCCCCACAGAATTTTGTGGAGACTTCAATGTACAACAATTTTGAATAATAATACAGATGATTCTTTATCTTCTGAGTAACAGACTATTCATGCTTTTTATGGAGGTGGCATCCGTGGTATGTGGACACGACCTTCAAAAATTTGAAATAGTTGAATGTTGTCTTTTATACACAAAAATTTAAAGTTACGAGATTACATTTTGAGAAAGAGAGATGAGTTTGCACTCGGTCACTTCAGTACTTGAAATAACTCAAATTAAATTCAAATGTAATGAAACTGGCGTCGCGGACAGGCTAATACAAATTGTGCTCTCTCTTTTATGCTTGGTGATTATCTGAAAAAAACTAGACAAATGATAATAGAGTAGACAGATGTGAAAAACCTTGTTTGACCCAAAGTAAAGTTTAATTTCAAGATTTTAATGGGTGTCAAATTCCTTAAATGTCCCGTCCGCAACGTTTGACCTTTTAAAGTTGGTGTCATTCAGAGACCAGGACACATTTACAAAACATATTTTGATTTTTTTTTTACAAATGTAGTCAAAATTGCATGCAAACATTAAAAACACACCTTATTACATTTTTCAGCGGAATATAATACAAGACTTCACTTATTTTGATTTCCAGGATGTTGTAATTGTATTTGTGTCTTTTTGTCCAAAACCACTTCCTAGTAGTCATTACCCTATTCCGCAGTCCGAAGTCTTTACTCTCCATAAGCTAACCTGTCCCTGTCTAACTTATATACATAGAAGTTCTATTGTCCATATTGCACACGTTCCTCTGTAAACTTTGGACATAGGCTGTATTAGCCCAAATAAACAAAACGGTCTTCAGCGGGTAACTACTCAACATGCTTCGGAGCCTTTTACCCGTACATGTCTCTCTGAGTACCGGCTCCTTGTTTAAGCTAAATATTCAGCAAAGACAACCCACATAATAATGAATAAATATGAACGTGGCAATTGATGAATTAGCTAAATATGTGAAGTTTTGCTTATAAATGCAGAGCTTCATATCAAAGAAGAAAACCTGTCAAACAAACCATAATTACCAAATTTTCATAGTACAGGTTCAGATAAGAACAATTTGACTTACCCCTGAACCAATATGTAATTTATATAATATCATAATTTTAAAGTATTGAATGTTGCTGGCGGAAATGTCTTAATGTTGAAATGAGTTGGAAGTTAAATATAATAAAAGTAGATCCATCAACAATTTCAAAACATTATAATATGTATTATTACATGATCGAGGTATTTTTGTCTGAAATGCCAGTAGAAAGTTGGCTAATTTTTGCATTTAAGTCATGTGGACAAAAGTGTCCCGTCCGCAATAGTGCCTGGAGTCCGGTCTGTGACGCCGTTTATTTTCATACTTAAAAAGTATTTGCAGTTGAAGAATTAAAATTTCTGTACAAATTACCATAGATATACATAAGTTATCATATTTTAGGCAATAATATATTACAGAATTGTAAAAAGAGCAGACTTATAGACATAAATGCCTTGACCTCAATACCCACGTCCAAAATTTGTCCCGTCCGCGACACTCAGTTTTTTGTACAAAATTGAGAAAAGAATAGAAAAATCATCATCATCATCATCATCATCATCATCATCATCATCATCATCATCATCATCATCATCATCATCATCATCATCATCATGTCTGTAGGCCCACAAAATGGTTCTCCATACAGTTTGTGACAATAAAAAAATAATGACAAAAGATATCTCTTGTAAGTTACCAGCTCTCAGACTTTGCAAAATGTCCCGTCCGCGACTGAAAAAAATACCACGGAATGCCCCGGAGAAGAAAGTTTCTGAATTTGCAGATGTTCTATGTAACTTTGACATGAAACTGGCTCTTTGTGGTAATATTCACCTGAACTCTGGGTCTATCGATTCTTAATATCTTAGAGACAGACAGACAGACAGACAGACAGACAGACAGAGAGAGAGAGAGAGAGAGAGAGAGAGAGAGAGAGAGAGAGAGAGAGAACTCCCAATCTAAATAGAATGTCAGGCTTGTAGGTGCGAGTTACTGAAGGCAATGTCGTATATCGCTGAACAATCGTGTTCTCCTCCGTCTTTTACTTGCACCTGCTGTTTCTTTTGTGACTTTTCATCAATTCTGTGAAGCCTTCGGAAGCTTCGCACTGATTAAAAAGACGGTTATATGTTTTTTCCCCATCAATGTCTTTTCCTGTGTCAACAAGGTACCATCCGTGACCAAGTGAAGGGCGTTGTTGTTATGTTATGTATTTGACACAACAGTCACGAGAACATTAATACTAATTAACTCACCGTTCAATTCCCAAGCTACAGGTTAATTCTTAACCTGGACATGCATGTATTTCAAAAACAAGCCCATTATACAACAAATGTTGTTTAGTATCACTTTTAAGATTTTGTGTCATGATATATGATGATAATAATGTTTATTGAACCCCCATTATTGAGAAATGTTATATATACAAATTTGCATGACTCATGTGACAATACATATTTACATCAAACAGTTAATAAGCAACTGTTTCATGGAAGTATATCGAAATTATAAAGCAAGACACATTGATTATATGAATTTACACAGACATGAACAAGGATGGCACTACAAATAAGTTCAGTAACATCTAGAAAAAGGATTAAATTCAAAGCAAATCGGTCTGTCTGCATCCATACCATACATAAATTTAAATGCTACAATTAGATCTGATGAAGAGACATACAAAAGATAAAACGAGGCAATGGAATGAAACCAGCAAATATGTGTACAGTGAAATGAGCTCTGTTTAAGAAAGTCTTAGCAGATTCAATAATACAAACAACCTGGAAGGACGGGAGCTGTAATGGTAGCTATTGTTTCACTGTTGGGTTGTGGACATTGGAAGTAACGTTGTAACTGTCATATCCCAGGCCATATACAAAGCCTTGTGGTAATGGTGTGTCCTGTGAAGGTGTTGACCCCACTGATGCTGCTGGGATTCTATGTAGGAGGTACCATGTTAAGTGGACATGCACAAAAGGTTTTGGAATAAATCCCTTCAATAGCATATGGATATAGACATTAGCAAATTTAGAGGCCATTGCCTGGCAAAAGAACATGTAGACAGCACTCCGTTCTTCTGTGATTCCTGGGCAGCAGGAAAAAGCTATGATCAAATGAAATGCGATGTTCTTATGTCTTTATCTGGACACTAGGGCCAACCATCTTGGCCAAATGTCATTCCCATAATGCGCGATTGTTGACATATATAGTCTGCTCACCGGCAAATTAACACTCTTTTAATTGACTAATAGAATCTCAATGTATAAAATTAATTCATTGATAGTATGTAGTCTTGGGTGTTTGTAACAATTGTGCATTTGTTTTATATTTGAAACATAGGTCCTAGAGGTTTATTTGACAAACTTTTAAAAACAGTCTTGAGCCGTTGGTATATCATCACTGCTGCTGTTACCACCCTTAACAAGTTTCCTATGAGAAAAGCTTTTTATTTTTCTCCTCTCCCTTTTCCTGCTGCTGCTGCTGGTCCTCCTCCTCCTCCTCCTCCACTCCTCTTCTTCCTTCTTCTCCTCCTCCTGCTCCTCCTCCTTCTTCTTTGGCTTTAAATACGTTTTATGAGTGGTCAAAACTATCTCTGTAATTTTGAAGTAATTAATTTTGCTGTTCGAAATACACTTTTCAAGAACTTGTTAAATAAACGAAAAATCTGCACTGAATATAAAAACAATCATGGCGCGTAATCTGTTGAGCATTGTTGATAGAAATTTAAACCCTTTACATCTTCCCCAAGTCTGAAGAGAATCTGACCAATGTTTTTTTTTTATATTTTTAAGAAAAAGTCGAAAATGTACCTTGTCAATGTACCGAGGACGAAGGGGTTGCTCTTGAAATACAAATACACACAAATGTGTTTGTCACCTAAAATGATCACTTATGTCGCAAAAGTGATTACGGTCGTATGGCCATATATGAAAAAAATGTACGAGGCCTGAGAGGCTGCGGCAAAGATGAACTCACGATGCATGCAATTGATACATATATCCATGCACCTGTTTGATCATGATAAATGTATCGAAGCAAAAGTGTAGAAATAATCTGAAGAAGTTAGAAAAAAGAAACTTATTAAAAAGGAACTAAGATGCAAATAGACCTTAGCAAGAGTAGTATTCATATTAGAGACCCTCACATTAAGGAGTGGAAATCGGAAAGGTTTAAACAGGTGCAGGAATATCCATCCCGCACAGCATAATAAGAGTGAACTCAATTTACCTCCCATTCAGAACCTTCTCTACTTACATAGTCGAGCTATTGCAGTGAAAACCCTAGGTGACATCAACGGACCACCTTCAAACATGTGCATACTCCCCTTTAGCTAATTGATAAAATGAACGTTTGCCTTCTCTTCCATAAACATGTATTGGGTGGATATTCAACCTGGTTCATTGTATGCAAGCCTAGGTCAACGTTGTAATATATAGACTTGGCAGTTAAGAAAAGTGGTTGCCTACCCGTTATTGTCATTTTTGCTTAGGGAATCAGAAACGCTGCTAAATTACTCCATTCATACCGGTATGTACTCCATAATAAAGTTATTTTGGCATCGATTTACACAAGAATTCTAAGTTACCACCCCGCCTTTTGTTACTCTATTTTACCAATTTTCATGTAGTTTTTGAAATAACATTTTCTGTTAGGTCTTCATGTTTTCACACTAAAAGTCGGCTTTGTATCTACTTTGCTTGTCAATGCATGTCCTTGGGCCGATGCCATTTACAATTCAATACAACTCTTAAAAACCAAAACGCGGCCTCTGCGTACGTAAATGTGAATGTACTGGGCTAGTTATTCCAAAAACAAAATGGTAATACCATTTCGTGATTTACTCTTAGGATGTCGTGAATCGTACTATGATTCTGTGCGTGCATGAGATGGTTTTTGTTTTTTGTTTTTTTTTATTATTATTATTATTATTATTGTTATTATTATTATTATTATTATTATTATTATTATTATTATTATTATTATTATTATTATTATTATTATTATTATTATTATTATTATTATTATTATTATTATGGAATTTCGTCCACAAAACCAGGATCTAAGGGCAATTAGCCTCCCGTATCCGCTAATCGTGTGCGGTTGGGTTTTTTCGCGTCTTAAACGTCAACCTTGACTCTGCACACACCGATGATACCAAAATGCAGGCTGAAGGGCCCTTTTCAGGGCGAGGGGGTCTGATTTATGTAATATACAGTCAAATTTCCTACAAGTTATGTAACATAAGATACTAAAGTACTTTATGGGATAAGCAGCTTTCCAATAGTATATTGTTATGAGAGGGCTTATGATGACCGCCACGGACTTTCACTAGCATACAGTTTCAAATATTTTGCTCATTTTGAAAATATGACGTTATTCAATTCTATGAAATCTCACCTCTGTTAATTAGTTGTCTGAAGTGCTCGAGGGAATTAGAGTTTTAGTTAAATTTTAAAACTTTGAATTTTATGTTATTAAATTAGCTCAAATGTGTTTCTTTTAAGTTACAGGTTTAACCAAGAAAGCTTTCAGGGAATTAACGGAAAGCGCAATTATTATTATTATTATTATTATTATTATTATTATTATTATTATTATTATTATTATTATTATTATTATTATTATTATTATTATTATTATTATTATTATTATTATTATATTAAAACCCCCGGAAACGGGGAAATACATAAATACCATTACATCGAGATATACTATTACAGGACTAGAAAACATAAAATAATAACACATAAAATAACATGGTCAGAGAGCCCACAGAAAAGACCCACTGATACCAGGAAACATAACCGTAGAGCTATAATTATACCTGTATGACACAACATGGTCAGGACCTCCCCCGGAGGGCTGCGCCGACCCGAGGATCCAACCGCCCCAAGTCGCACAGATTGGACAGAATGCAGTCAGAAAGCACTTGTTAACAGTCGCACCATGCGATGGTTCCAAGAATTCTGAAGATTGAATTTCGGACCACAAAGTAAGTATTTTAATGTATCGGTGAGCCCGTCAGGGGTCGCAGCCACGGCCAGAACAGGGACCGTCCGTTGTCGAAACACCGAGTGGAGGGGTATTTTCTCCTCCTGCATACGGTGGCAAGGCGAGCCCGGTATGGACTGTCCGCTTGTTAAATACTGGGATAACATATGAAAACATATTGAACGGGCAGGATATCCTGCTGACTCTATAAATTAGTGAGACAGTATCTAACTTTATTATATGTGAAACAGGTGGGATATTTAGAGCTTTCAACAGGCGGGAATGACGGTGACGTTTACTAAGACCTAAGCAGCCCTTTACAAGGGTGCCTTGAGTAGACTCCAGTTGAGACAAATTACTTTGAGATAGATAAACAGTGTTCATTCCGTATGTGAGGCAGGGAACTCCCACCGTTTTCCACAGGTATGATTTGGCCTGAGGGTTCATACCGGGGTAGCTCATACCAGCATTAGCATACCTAAAAATAGCCCGCCTAGAGGCGGCACATCTCTTACTCACATGGCTGTTGTAATGACCTCTGGAAGAAAATGTAACACCTGGAATCTCCAACTCGTCCACCGTGTCGAGTTTTTTCTGTCCCAGAGACCAACAATGCGAGGGAGATTTACCTGGACGAGAAAGGTGACTCCCACCTACAATCATACACTTTGACTTGGAATGTCCAAACGTAAACTGCCAGTTATGAGCATAATCGTTGCATATATTGATTAAAGATTGAAGACCCGACACGATGGACGAGACCAGAGTAATGTCATCAGCATAAGCAATGTTCTTTTGCTTTACCAAAGTTTTTTTTTTTTTAATCACACAATTCTATTTTTCTAATCTTTATATTTCTTTCTTTACTTTGCTCAGCTCAGTTTTCATAATTTTTTCACCATCCTTTACCTTTCTTCAATCCTATCTGAAAGTTTATTTTATTTCTCATTCAAGCCTTTCTTTCTTTTTACGTTCAATTTACAACCTTTTGTTCTTTCCTTTATTTCTACGCCATGCAGTAATCATGTCTTATGCATTAACAAATATTTCTTGTTTCTCTTGTTGAAATATTTTCTCGCGCACTTTTTGGAAGAAAAGTGATATTTTATCCCAAAGATATCCTCTCCCAATTTGTACATAATTTAGGGCTATTAAATGAATAACCTAGTAGTAATGTTTTTCTAACATACACGTATAGTTATTCACTTGACATTAATACTGGATCATGATTAACCACACAAAACTACGGAAGCTAATGAGACCACCAAAAATATTTTTAAAAAGTCATAATTACAAGTTTTTTCTCGAAATTACACCACGTCCTTTCTCGTAATTATGAGTTTTTAAAACTCCAAATTACGAGGATTTTTTCTCGTAATTACGTGGTTTTTTTTTCACATTTACGAATTTTTAAAACTCGAAATTACGATTATTTTTTTTTTCGTAAATACGAATTTTCCGCGTAATAACCATTGATAACGTGTTATAATAACTCGAAATACGAGTTCGTTTGTCGTAATTAAGACCTGGTTCGCTCCATAATTCATAAAGTCATTTATGCAAAATGTTTAAAATGTGATAAAAACAAAGGAATTTATTTTGATGTGTTAAAACATTTAATTGTTTTGTTTCATAGTATGAAATTTACATAACAAGTAAAGCCAACATGCTTCACATTTGTGCACCAATCTATAACAATAGTTTGCAGATCAAGCTGATCAACAGTTTCGAATTGTATACCTAAATTAATGATTGTACCATCAGCCATCTTACCTGTGGACATCAATGTCAAAATTGTTGCAAGCTGTCCAAAAAATATATGGAATAAATATCAGACCTTCATATAAGTTACTCCAACTTAACCACATTTTGATGCTAGTTAGCATAATTCATACTACTTTGTACAATTGAACAATATTCCAAAATAAAAATGATTTATGATAATGTGACATTACAGGATCAGTTAACATTCTGACATCACAGAACATAAAGAACAGGAATCATAGTATTTTCAAAAGCCATCAACTTCCATAATTGTAAAGTATTTAGGTTTTACTTTCACGCTTCAGTTATGAGTGACCTATTTTCACAAACGCAATGCAAGAAAGGAGTTCCCAGCCCGCAAAAACAGTAGAGATTTATGTGTTACACAGTTAGTTAGTTCTTTTCCAGACGATTCATCAAATATTTTTGATGCCCCCAAGTGAAGGGTAGCCCTACCTAGTCTCGCAGTAGAATGTCAGGTCTATGTACATTAATAAAATTAATAAAAAATCTCAAAAGTCTAGAATCACCGCATATTTATCAAATTTTAGTTAAGGCAGTTTTCGTAAACAGTTCTCTACATATCCTAAAGAATCTAGCCAATACTTTTGGAGAAATTGCATATTAAAAAAAAAACATAAGGAAAAAAAGAGAATGCCGTCAAAGGATCTGGCGATATGTTCCTAGTTCCATCTTGAATGGAAAAGCATACCGTGCACTATATTTGAAACAAGTTTGGTATCTTTTGGGCATATCGGACGGTTTTTTACATCTAATTTTTTATAAATTTGGAAGGCTTCGTGAATTTGGGTACCAAACATGCCCTAGCAAATTTGGATAATTGGAAGTCATCAGGAAGAAAATAGAGTTCCAACACGTGAACATACAAAGTGTAGTGTTGAAACATGAACATAATGAGACAAATTTCATCATGGTGAAAAAAAATCTCATCGGTTCAGTCTGCAGGAATGCTCATCAATAGAGTACCTATTACGCATTTCTGGCCCTCTTGGCGCCCTCCTCATATTATCATCAAACTCGAAGGGTATTGAAATTTGACTTTTGATAGTTATAAAAATCGAAATTACGAGAAAAAAAACTCGTAGTTACGACTTTTTTTCTCGTGAAAAGAATCCCGACGCGTCCTTTAATGCGTTAACGTCAAAATTATTGGTCAGATTCTCTAGTACATTTAGGAAATTGTTTATGACAGTTACCCATGGTAACATTTGTTATACTTTCTAGATTTTTAATTCAGTGTATAAATTTGTATAGACCTAATATTTTCTTGCCCGACTGAGTGCCGTTCACCTTGGGACATGCATTGAAAAAGATGGGTGAACTTTAGACTTGTTACAGCAAGAACTATGGGTAAAACATAAATCTCTACTAATTTGCGGGTTAGGAACTTTTTTCTGGCATTGCATTTGGGGGAAAAATGACTCATAACTGACGGGTGAAAGTAAAACTAAAGTACTTCAGGCTTATGAAAGCTGGTGGTTTTTCAAATACTATGATACGTGTTCTTCATGTTATGTGATGTTAACTGATAACTGTAATGTCACATTGTCATAAATCATTCTTATTTTGGAATACTGTTCAATTCTACTAATTAGCATAAATCATGCTAGTTATCTACCAAAAATTGATTAAGTTGAAGTAGCTAATATGAGTGTCTGAATATCATTTCTGGTTTGATTTGGACAGCTTGCGACAATTTTGACATTTGTTTCAACAGGTTAGATGATTGCTGGTACGATCATCAATTTAGATATGTACTTTGCAACTGTCGATCAGCTTGACCTGCAAACTAGTGTGATATATTGGTGCACAAATGTGAAGCATGTTGACCTTACTTGTAATATAGAAATAATGCTATGAAACAAAACAATTAAACTTTTTAACGTATCAAAATAAATTCATTTGTATTAATCACATTTTAAACATTTTGCATAAATGCCCTCATGAATTATGGAGATAACCAGATCTTAACAATTTCCATAATTGCCAAAAAAGTCTTATTAGTTTAGTCTGCAGACTTTATCATCAATGTCGTACCGATTTCGCATTTTTGACCCTGTTAGCATGCTGTTAATACATTGTCGTAGACTTGGCAAGTTGACTTTTGATAGTCGGAAACTCGTAATTACGAGTGAAAAACTCGTAATTTGGAGAGAAAACTAGGTATTACGAGTTAAGGACTCGTAATTTCAACTTTTAAAAATTCGTAATTTCGAGATAAAAACTCGCAATTACGAGTTTTTAAAAGTATTTTTGCGCCCTCCTTAAGCCAAAGTACTAAACAAATAAATGACCAAACAAAACAAAGTTGACTTTATCTAAATATCGTTATACAGGAAACCCCCAAATGCAAATTTTTCAACAAAATATAACGAACTTTTCTCATCTGTATCAATAATACTGAGGGAAATGTCTGCTTCCCTTTTTTCTACAGACTAAAGGTCTTAAATATTCCTAAATATTTCTCCAAAGTTCCTAAACCTGAAAGGCAAGTCGATCCACGAAAGACAAATTGTCCTTGCTGCTCCACTATTTACACTGAACAAGGTATGTGACATATGCATCCATTTGTTTCCATTTTAAAATTTTGCAATGTTTCAATCCGCTGACTTTCAGGGTATATCCAGCATTTTACGGTTTTATTACGTGTAAAACATGTCCACAAACTTCCCCTTTTCCATCACTATGACTCAATTCATCCAATTATTTTATTCTCTCATCTTTTTCTCTCCTTTAATTATTTTGGGCTCCTCGTCATTTTGTATACAATATGCCATCCAATAACGATTCTTTTAATTTTAATTGAAAGGTGTTTATACAATAATATATCAATAAAATCTGTTTTATTTTAATCTACTATATCTTTTTCATCATCGTCATCGTCTTCCTTATCAGATCTTCGTTGGTTGTCTTACTATTGAAGATTGCAATCCAAAAACCGTCTTCTATGAAGTCTTGAGAATAATTCTTTATATTTCTCAAGCAACCGAAAATAACTCAAATGTTCAATTATTAAAGCTAATTATTGTATCATTACTGTCATACACATTGATTGTAACATCGGCATGCCTTGTGTTTCCCATCTCAACTGCTTCATCAACGATGAGTGCATATCCGCATCATGGCATTTTCATGTGCACAATCTGTTCCTGCTTTTCCCTTCTGGAAAACCTTTAACCATCTTATTTACTCAATTCAATTACATATGAAATTATTCTTCTCTCACATTTTATAAAAACAACACAAAATCGTCAAAAATTTTCAAACTTAAAACATTTTCCCGTTACAGTATGATATTAAAAGATAACAATGCACGTCATGTGGTTTGCAGCTAGTCAATGCTGTATTATATGAACGACATATTCTTGCGTTGTGCAAAATTGCGTGCCCATGAATCGGTACTATTCACAATTTAATGCAATTACAAGGCACGTAGTTATCCAGTCTACATATACAGTGAAACCTCATTATAAGACACTCAGATATCTGACATAATCAATATAATGACACAATTTTTCATGCGAAAAGGTTTATTTTCTTTTTGTTTGATTCATTTATCTGACGTATTCAGTTATCTGACACATTTCCTATGGACTAGATGGTGTCATCATAACGAGTTTTCACTGTAGTTAATTACAGTCCACGGTAACTGTTTTGCACTTTCAGCACGCATGTACATTTACACGTAACTGCATGACTGACCATCGGAGCATGTGACCGAATAGGGCGCTTCCGTGATTGGATGCACAGCTCGAGGGGTGAAACCACCATTATATTTACTGTTTATTTTCATATTACCGTAAAAGGCGTACAGCTTTTGTTGCGTCACTTTTTCAAACAAAAGATACAGTTGGTGTTGTGCAGACACCTTTCATTGAAAACATGCAGGATAAAAAGGGCGAGTCAACAGATAGAATCAAAAGTTATTCCAGTGTTTACCTGTCTCAGTCAAGAGACGTGCTCCGAGCACGGCTTGCCAGCATTACGTCACTGTGTATGAATATGTGAATCGCCCTCTGTTTATTAAATCCATCATGGGAAAATATCTGTCAAACCAAACAACACAAACAGACTGATAACTTCATGTAATAGTTTAGCTGAAACAGTGGGCTAATTACAGCAAAATGGCTCCCAAACGTGTCAGCATAGAACCAAGAGCTATTTGGTGCGGTAACCTGCACCTGATTGGCAATGATGATGTATTCATAACTTCATCATGCAAATGACAATGAATATTCATGTAATCATGCATATGCAATACTGACCCAAATAGGAGTAATTCTGTGAAAATAAAATTTTGCTAACTGATATATATTTAGAAATATTATACTTTTTCTCTGCACTATCGCAATGGACTTGCAATGCAACTTTAGGTGTTTTGATCTGACCCCGCAAATGACTTTAAATCATTATTTTTCTGCAAAGAAATGATTTCATCTCCATTTTTTTTTCACATGGGTTACATTATTATTATCTGTTTTTCAAAAAATAATACAGCTTGCCAGAATAAATTGGTAAGTGAAGCTATATTGACCTTGATACCAACTCCACCCAGCCCCCTTTTAAATGATGGCTGCAGGGTGGTACATACTGCCTCACTACTGCTCTAATAAAATTAAAAGTATTGATTATACACACTTGCTAGTACACACATATGTCGGCCGGATTGCCACCATCAAGTAGCTACACAGCCATCATGATCACTTTGTAATCTTTCCTAGTTTTCATCTTCAAATATCATGTAGTTGGGGCTTTTTCAATTGTTTTTAAATATGCACGGATTAAAGTCAAATATCAACATATTTTCCCTTTTGAAATCATCCATCCCCATTCAATCTTATTCTAAAATTGAGACTTTCACCTGAATATCAATTTAAAAGTCACCCTTTTTCATTTTTACCAAAAAATACAAATCTCACTGTTGTTTTGGTGAATACATGATAATCCAGCAATGGAAACACTATTGACACAATTTAATTGTTTTATTTTACATAAACAAATAAAGATAACCATATGAAGTGGTTTGATATGACAAAAAAGAGTGATAAGTTAACATTTAGAGCAAAAAAAAATTCACATGAAGGTAAAATTTTGTTATTTCTTCTGTCAGCATCAGTTTTCCTCCAGGGGTGAAATCACCATTACATATACTGTATATTTTTATATTACCGTAAAAGGCGTACAGCTTTTGTTGCTTCACTTTGTCAAACAAAGGATACAGTTGGTGTTGTGCAGACACCTTTCATTGAAAACATGCAAGATAAAAAGGGCCAGTCAATAGATAGAATCAAAAGTTATTCCCTTGTTTACTTGTTATCGCCAGGAAACAGGTGCTCCGAGCACGGCCTATCAGCATTACGTCACTGTGTATGAATATGTGATTCGCCCTCTGTTTATAAAATTCATCATGGAAAAAATATCTGTCATACCAAACAACACAAACAGACTGATAACTTCATGTAATAGTCTAGCTGAAACAGTGGGCTAATTACAGCAAAATGGCTCCCAAACGTGTGAGCATAAGACAACCAAGAGCTATTTGGTGCGGTAACCTGCACCTGATTGGCCACAATGGTATATTCAAACCTCGAGGTACAGTGCCACCGTTCCCGACGTCTCAAGAGTTTTTGTATTGGCAATTCTATTGTCGCGTGTGCATATTAAGTCATGAGTATATTGATTATCATGGTTATGTATATTCAGTATGCATCTTCTGTACAACTTTGTTTCGTATATTTTCGTCTATGATTTAAAATTATAACAAATGTAGTGACGTCAGTCTCATCGTAATTGATTTTTATGAAAAGAGTCGATACAAGCATGATGCTTGTTGTATAGCCCCATATCAAATGACATCAAATAAAACATATGTTTAAAATCACAAAAGGCATCATCAAAATCCCAGCTGCTACAGAGACGGAGAGGCCAGGTTGACATTCGCCAGCCTGTTATTCGAGTAAGTTTAAATTAGAAAGCTTATAGTCAAGAAAGCTAATTTAAATATTGCTGGCAATAAAGGTATCAACTACAAGCTATGTGTGTTGTGCAACGGATATCTCGTTTGTTTCATTGTTTGGCCACAAGGGCAGCAGCACTGCTGCAGGTGGGTTAAGACATGGTGGTAAGCAGAGAGAGAGAGAGAGAGAGAGAGAGAGAGAGAGAGAGAGAGAGAGAGAGAGAGAGAGAGAGAGAGAGAGAGAGAGAGAGAGAGAGAGAGAGAGAGAGAGAGAGAGAGAGAGAGAGAGAGAGAGAGAGAGAGAGAGAGAGAGAGTAATGCACTTGGTTATATGCAACAATTATTCGATATCATGCTTGGCTATGGACAGCCTTTAGCTTTGAAATTTCGTTTAATTTTCTTAAATTGTTAAAAGCTGTTTACCTCAATTCGTTAAGCATTGCATCACGCACATGTATCATGGATACTGTTGGCTCTGGTGGCTGAGCACAGGAAACAGTACATAAGCTTTCGTAAAGCCCAAAATAGCTTTTTTTACTTCTTATTTTTGTACCTTTTTTTCAACATTAGAATGCAATTGTATATGTTGTCTGTCTATTATTAATACTATGATTTGCTGTCGCGTAAAAATCTAGGAATTGATGCAATACTTGCCACACCAACAACCGCGTGTATTTATCTGAGTACAGGCTTCACTAAACAAAAGCAACTGCATGTCAATCAAAGCGTATCATCATCGTCGTCGACTAACTTTGCAGCCGGCACTTTTTGGGTATCATGGCGATGATACTCGACCGGACAAGGCCAAACTTATTACCGACCAATAAACCATGCTCCAGAAACAGTATTATCTGCAGTTGAAGCTTTAGGTCATGATAATTATAGCAGGCATCTATCAGAATAACTCCACCCTGGTCTTTCTGGGGTAGCGATTATCTGATGGCCGCCCCGGTAACGTCAATAATAATATCTCAAATGGTTCAAAGCTGATCCGCCTTTGCCCAAACGAGGATAACTTTTCCGTTGGTTTCAACTCCCTACTGACATGTCGATAGTAGTATTCATCATTTTCGTAAACATGGATTTGAAATTGATGTGGCACACAGTGATTGAAAGGTTATGAACACAAACTGGTTTACAGACCAACATGATATCAATGGTGTGTTCTCTTTCCTAACTTGTTGATCACGACCTTTTCGCATTATGAAGTGGATACAGTAGTGTAATAATTTCCGTTTGGTGTGACCTACTGAGTGATTTTCCAGGGCGAACAAACATAACTCTAAAACTCAAATTCTATCAATATTATTTTTTCTTATATATAACAAGTGCCTCTGGCTGTGCCCAGGTAGCAAAGTAAACTGACGTCAAATGAGATAATGTGTAAAAGGGGGAAGAACATCCATTTTGAACATGTTTTAACAAATGACCAAGTTACCTAAGGCTTAACGAAATTATATGTGTGATTCCGGTAACCCGACAGACCCTACTGAAAAGGCCTGACCCTAATTACATTTTATGAAACATAAAAAATAGTTTCAAGAATATTTTATCGTGAACGTGGCCGTCGTGTGCAGTTATTTTGCAGTAAAGGCAACTCAAACACGGCATTTCATTTCAACTTGTCTGTTGGTTAACTTGCGCTGGGGAAACAGCATAGCTGCATGGCCATGGTTGTTCGGGTAAACAGCAATGCCCCGGTTAAAATATTTTATCGAGAAAGTGGCCGTCGTGTGTCGTTATTTTGCAGGAAGGTCAACTCAAGCACAGCATTTTATTTCAACTTGTCGGGACGGTTAATTTGGGCCAGAGAAATAGCATATCTGCATAACCACGGTTGTGTTTGGTGAAAGAGCATAGCCCCTATTCTTTGGTGATCGTTATCGCAATATTTCGCTATGTTCCAGGGGTCCGTTCCCCAAGTGCCAGAGCAAACTGTCGTTAAAGTGCTTTTGCAACATGACGTACTGCCCGCTCGGTTTTGTCTGACAGTTATCATCCTTAGTTACAAATCAAAATGCGACTCGATACCTTGAGCCGGCAAATCATGCATGTTGGTTAGCGTCATTTTGAACATGGCGCAATGCATTGCGGGACAGTCGCACAAAGATTCATTTAATTTGGATATCATAGTGAATCGCGGCCACAGTATATATTATATCATTATTGACGCTCTGAAATATTTGCAAAACATAAACTTTTGATTTCGTATATTACAAACCTCACAAGATCGTCCCAATACTATCCTCATTTACAAACCATTGGGTGAGGAATCCACAATTTTCAAAATGGCAGCCAAGCTCGTGGGTAAGTCCCGATTGGATATTTTGAGGAGGTAGTATCCAAAATATATGTGTGATTAGTGTTAATGGGAGGTCAATTTGTCGAAGGAATGTAATATAAAATACAAAATGGGACTTTTCCAGTGTGAGCATTACCTAAAAATGCAAATACAATGCCTTGATATTACCAGTTGTTGGCGGGGGGGGGGGGGGGCGGAATAGAAATATTGTATCAGACGCTTAAGTCGCCCCAGGCTATGAAGTAGGTAGTAGCACTGGGCACATGAGCCAAGAACCCCTCACTGAGTCAAAATCAGAGCTTACTGCAGAAGGATATCCCGATAGTGGATACAGGTCCGAAAGTACCGACAGGTTTTTACATAATTGGTAATAAACTGCAATAATGATTTAGAACACAAAAGTTGTACAGTGAGTGGTACGTAATTAGGACTTTGCTCTTTGATTATCGGACTTGATAGTGTCAAAACGATACTTGGCTTGCAGATTTGTTCTCTTTTTTAAATTTTCTCTTTATATGAAATATGACAGTTTTGCGCATACACAACGACCACCACCACACCACCACCTCTGCCTCCACCGCTTCCACCCCCACGAAATCCCACCAACTGCCTCCACTACTTCCACCTCACCAAATCCACCACCACCACACCACCTCTGCCTCCACCGCTTCCAGCCCCACTACCTCTGCCTCCACCGCTTCCACCCCCACCACCTCCATCAAATTCACCACCACCACATCACCACCACTGCCTCCACCACATCCACCACCATCACACCACCACATCCACCTATGACGCTGGTGGGTGGAGTGGTGGTGATGGAGCAGCGGGATTTATTTTCTAATGGCGAATATATTGCACCATGATCGCCAGCGGCTTATCTCGCTGTCCTTAACCAGATTTAAGTTACAGTGCGGCTCTTAACTTAATTGTATTTTTGGTTCGCGGATTGGCTAGAACGGTGTTAATAAGCCAAGCTGACATGTCAGCTTGGCATACATAGCGAAGCTTGGCCTCTGTTTGGGAGAGAGGTCACAAGGGTCAGGAAGTGACATTCCTCCACTCACCTTGTTAAGTTACCCTGGTAACCAGAGTCGAATTTCTCTTTTTATCACCTTAACGGGATTTCTTTTAGTAAAAAAAATAATAAACAGTATAGCCTATTGATAATAGCAAACACAAGGAAACCACTAAATAGTTTTAGCTTCCATACATAGCATTTCTTTCCCTGATTTCAAGCTTGACCTCCGTACATGTTTATGTTCAATGAGGGAAAAATCTCCCTAATGACACGTGGCCCACTCTAGATAGAGGCAAGACTTCACTGGGCATATTCAGCCGAGATATCAACTTTGGCTTACCATGTTAATTCCGATGCTCATTGCTACTTATATTTCACAAGTATTAATAATGACGTCAGAGGTATCTACAAGTATCCGCTTCAAAATGAGGCACCAGAATCGGCATTTTACTTTCTAGTTCCAATTTTATTCGTATGAAGACTGACTAAGACAATAAAAACCTGGGCACAAAAACATATCGACTTTCAATTGGACCATACAAAAGAAAAAGACTTGTGAAAATTAAGGGCCTCCAAAATATCGGTAAATGGGCAACTTTTTTCCCAAATGCGGAACGGATGAATTTAAAAAAAATGTTGACCTTGTTTTATAGCTTTCTCTCCTCACATGGATATACAAAAAGACTTGTTTTCCTGCAGTCATACAAATACACTTGTTCATTATGTTTATGTAAGTTGATGCAGTAGTAGTTCATTTAAAACTCCCAACGCATTTACAAAGCCTTAAATAATCTAGCGAGCTTGAAGAACCACAATAACCTAACCTGTTTAGCCTGCATCTGCATCACAGCAGGCAAGCTGGCTATATTGAGGTCTAGGGATAATTTTGCAGTAAATAGAAATCAACTGGTCCAATACTCAATTCAAAGTTCTTTGTTTGCGTCGCTCATCGTGCTATTTTTGGTGACCCTTTGTGCGATTTGTCATTTTTATCTGTTCTTACTCTTGTATAAGTGCAGTGATTTATTACATATTTAACTTCGATAGTCTGGTGGCTTATAAAGCTAATCTGGAGGCTCTCCAGAAACACACAACGAACACAGTACTTTTACAATACACACAAGACAAAACAAGATTTAGCGACACAACAGACGGCAATGGGAAATAAATTAACAGTACTTGGTGCACACATTATAATTAGTTGGCAGTAATGGAAGATAAAGGCAAATCAAAGATCGCTTTGCGAATGCCCACTCTCTTCTTCCGCGGATAGTTTGCATTGCTTCTTTTCAGTTGTCATATCCCTTAACGTTAATGCCACTTGGTCATACTAAACAAGATAGCCATTGTGCTGAGATATCTGGTAAGTGTCGTTTAAAGCACAAAAAACGTCCAAATGAACATCGTTTATTTTATCATGTCTGTATGCCAACACAGATTCTATAAATTCTTTATTTCTTTCTTTATCAGGATATTTGTCCAACATTTTATGTAAAGATTATCATGTATAAAATCTCCAAAATGGGCATGATTATACTTCCTTACATAAAGTCTGGCTATTTAAGAAAGAAGGGTGACAGGTTTCAAAATTATGCAAATTAGGGGCACTTGAACATCTTAAAAAACTATCATGAGTAGAGGTGCCATTCCATCTTCAATTCGTAGGTTTACGCTGAAAGTGCATCTAAAGAACCACAAACGAAAGTTGTAGAATTCTAATTTATTCTAATTGGGCGCACTAGAAAACATTAACTTTTGAATATCTTCACAGTTATTATAAACAGAGGTGTCATTCCGACTTCAGTCCATAGGTTTGGACTATAGGCGCATCCAGTGAACTATGAACAAAAAGGTGCAGAATTCGGTGGACTTACAATTTAGATATTGAATATCTGTCTTCAAAACTGTTATGCGAAGATGTGCCTTTTCGACTTCACATCCTAGGTTTGTTCGTCATCAATTTTGTCCAGATCTAAACACTTGCACACGACAAAAGCTAGAATCGCTGAATAGTGTGGCTTCATGAGTGGAGTGGAAATGATGCAAACTATAAGCAACAGGAGTAAACTTGTATATATATTTGTGATAGAACGAACATACAACAGGCCATGATCTGTAATCAGCACTCAGTTACATGTACATGTATACCACTAGGATTTTTTTGTTTACACTCATGTTAGACATAAAACTTTTATGCTACTATAGGATGACCATTTTATCATCAGTCCATACTGTAGTATCAACAGTGATCCTTGAAATTTTATGTTTTCTGTCGTGTAGCTTTTCCAATTTCAATTTGAATGTATAGGGGAAAACTATCTTCTGTCGGCAGATAGACAGATTTGCTTTGAAGCAAATCATCCTTTCTAGTTCTACCATTGTGGTTTTTGTCCTGGCATTTACGATCGATGTGTCATATTCGAGACATCAGTGAACATGGAAGGGTCACTTTAATGGGGATATCTGTTTTAAAACTAAAAATTGACCTTCCACGATGATTGACATACACAATGAACATACAATAGCAAAATGTGACTTTTACGTTGTCTGACATGATTAGACAAATACAAAATTAGTATAGGACTAGCTTGTGTCCAGCAGTTGTCTGTCTTGGTATTTTTGGTGTTTACCGCGGTTCTCAAGTACATTAGGTCATGGTTTCACTTGGTTTAAACATATTTTATTCACAACAATTTACAATATAAATCCAATAAATGAGTAAGCAATTGGGAAAAAGGCCGACGCCCTATACTGATCCCTCTTGCGGAAAGGGGACGAGCACACAGGACAAAACAAGACACACACGACCAAAGAGAAGGTGACAGTATCACATGACAAGACAGAAAGTGGGGCTGAAAGTTTCGTCTTACATAGTTATGATTCCTCTTAGGCTTCATGTATATATGGAGATGTAAAGGAGATTCATCCATATGCGGAAAAATGTACCTGTATAGGGTGGAAATGAGCAGGCATTTTAGCCTATACCAGATGGGCCGAAACGACCTGTAGCGGAAATAAAATTTTGAGCAGCTGAAAAAATCTCAATATTTTCAGTAAAAGTACAATCGAAGGAACCGTATAATATTGTCTGTAATGTACAGGGAGCATATTTCAAAATAATAGAGTGAAGAACAGATCTAGGGACAGTGTACTTTGGACAGAGAAGAAAGTAATGACATGTGTCCTCATTAGGTGAACTGCATGCGCATTTTGGAGTGTCCTTCACACCAATTTTGAAAAGATGAGATTTGAATTGACTTGCACCTAGACGGAGACGTGTGTGCATAACAGCAAAAAACCTATTGCCAAAATTGAGTAATTCGGGAAACTTGATGGGCTGAATAACAGGTACATCTATCCATGATTTAAACTGTCAAATCGAGGCTGAATTACGGATTTCTAGAGGTAGCTGATTCGATAGTCTGATTGTTGTGGGGAAAAACGTTTTGTCAAATATGTCAGTACGAGCTCGGAAATGAGGAAGATCATACTGTTGACGGGTATTGAAATTACCAGAGCCTGAAGGAGAGGCAGTAGTAAGTATAGAACATAAATATTCGGGAGAAAGTTTGTGCACCAATTTATACATTAGTGTCAGGTTAGATATTTCTCTGCGTTTAGCCAGAGTAGACCAGCCTGTTTCCTCATATAATTTAGCGTTACTGGATCCATGCATTGCACCAGTAACGATACGAGCTGCACTTAACTGAACACTTTCAACTTTTTCTGCATCTAAGGCTGTACAACCGTTCTATACGGGACTGCCATATTCGAGAATAGGCCTTATGAAGGAAATATAAATAGTTTCAAGGGTTTTTCTATCCAACGTAAAATTTTAAACTCTTCATGATATTGATTAATTTAGTTGATTTGTTATACATATCAGTGATATGATCACACCATCTCAGGTCTGAACGTATTGTGATACCAAGAGGTTTATGTTTACCAACATCATGCAAAGTGTGCCCGTGGAAAGAAATAGGAGGATGTGTAGGAGAATTAGTTTTCCGAGAGACAAGCATTGAGTCTGTTTTCAGAGCATTGAAAGTGACAAGCCAGTCATTGGACCATTGATCAATATCTGAAACCTCGGAGTTCAAACTTTCTGCTGCAGTAACTGGATTATCAATGGTAAGATATAGACACGTATCATCAGCAAACGTTTTTATGTTGGATCCAACAAGGTCCACTATGTCGTTAATACAAATGAGAAACATGAGAGGTCCGAGTACTGAGCCTTAAGGTACACCTGCACAAATTTTGCCCCAATCAGAAGACTGGCCTTGAACAACTACCCGTTGAGAACGATTCGACAAATAATCCGAAAACCAATCATGAAGAGATTCTGCAATACCACTTTTCCTTAATTTATGCAACAGGCCGGCATGCCAAACTTTATCAGATGCTTTACTAATATCCAAAAATCTAACCCGGACCTCTTTTTAATGATCAACTGCCAAACTTAATTCGTGATAAAGGAGAAGTAATTGATTAATGGTGGAATCACCAGGCATGAAACCGGATTGGTGGGCAGATATAACAGTATTATCTCGATAGAAATTGAACACATGCTTAAATACTATCTTTTCAAATATTTTCCCGGTACAACTAAGTAATGACACAGGCCTGTAATTATTACATATGTCATCAGGGCCTTTTTTGTGGAGGGGAGTAACATTTCCTTTTTTCCATGCTGAAGGGAACTGCTTTTTGAAAAGTGAAAGGTTAAACAATTTTGCAAGAGAAGAAGAGATAGCCGGCGCAGCTTCTTTTAGAAGTTTAGCGCTTATTCCATCAGGACCAGAAGCTTTAGTGGTGTCGACACTTAAAAGTATGTCGAGGACTTCAGTTTCCGTTATATTTATGGAATCAAGTTTAGGAAAAGGCGGGTCGGTCATTTCAGGCAAAGTAGCTGAAGAAGATCCAACCTGGCACTGTTGCAGAAAGAAAGAGTTAAAAATTTCAGCTTTAGAGAGACTATCGGACATATGTTTGCCGTCATGTAAAAGAGACGGAACAGTCGAAGAATGTTTTTTATTTAGAAAGTGTTTGACAGGGCGCCACCAACATTTGGTTGATCGAGAAGAATTGTTTAAGTCAGTGCACAATTTTTCATTATATTCTTTTTCAGCCTGATTCAATTGTTCTTGATAATGATTCCGTAATTGGCAAAAGGTTTTCCATGCAGCTGGTTCATAATTTCGGCTCTTTGCTTTTTCGTATGTCTTTTGACTTGAAGCTTAAGTGATCGGAGGCGGGTACTATACCAAGGTAGGTCAGAAGGCCCGACTTCAATGCTCTTATTCGGAATACAGCTTGCTGCACTGTCTATGAATAAATCTGACCACGAATTGCAACATATGTCAATATCATCAGTAACAAAACATTGAGACCAATCGATCCCTCTAAGATGAGCTCTGAACACATCAAAGTTCGCTTTATGGTAGTCCCATATACGACGTTTAAATACAGGATCTTTCTTACGGCGAAAGAGTAAATTAGCCGCCACAACACAATGATCACAACTTGATACTGGAGGAATTACACGAATTTCACGGAGATAGTTGGGAATATTAGAAATTATCTGGTCCAGACACGTTGCTGAATGATTGGTGATACGAGTCGGTTCCTGTACATGCATAGTAAGAAAATTAGTTCTGACCAATTGATTGAGCTTTAGGCCAGACTGGGTTAAGAAATCGGAATTTAAGTCACCTGTTAGGATGATGTTTTGAATACCTGTACAATTTGCTAGATCAAGACTTTGCTGAAGTTTATCCCAAAAAGACACCAGAGTATTGGGAGGCCTGTAGATGACACCGAATAAAAATTTATTGTTATGAAGTCTGATTTCGCTCCATAGGAGCTCAATATCAGGTATCTCCAAGTCAGAACGTCGAGATACGTGTAGAGATTTGGAAACATAGAGAGCTACACCACCACTGACTGCATTGGGGCGGTCGCGTCGAATAATATCATGATAACCAGGTATAGTAAGATTACTAACAGAAGAGTTTGGGGAAAGAAATGTTTCAGACAAAGAGATTATGTCGAATTTCGGTACGAGATCTGAGCGAATCGATCTGAGCTTATCCGTGGAGAGGCTACGAATATTAGAATGACAGAAAGAAATATCGTGGAAATGTTCTACAGGGCCGGGGTTTGTATGGACGTCTCCAGCTAAAAGTATTAACAGGGGACTAAGGGCTAGGATATAGTCGAATTTCAGCTGACGCCAATGAAAATAAGTGAACGCCACATAAAATGATGGTTTCACTTAAGATTTTTTTTCTCGTGTGTATTTTGATTTGAACGGGTATATTTATCCTGAGTGGCCCTTTAGAACAATAAAGACGAATATATCGGATTCTCCAGACAAGGAGAGACATACAGCAAAACACGCAAGACACAATAAAATATGTAAGGGGGATATAATGTACATTTCCATAGCATAAATGTCTTCAAAGAAGCAAAACACCACTATAGCGTAAGTATTTACAAATAACAATGAATCAAAAAAGAATATAGCAGCATTGAGTTGACGTTTACACACAGGCCATTGCGACATAAAACTATGGTTGTAACACTTAAGCTTATGGTTTACCAACTGCACTTTGGATCTAAGGGAGAGAGAGAGAGAGAGAGAGAGAGAGAGAGAGAGAGAGAGAGAGAGAGAGAGAGAGAGAGAGAGAGAGAGAGAGAGAGAGAGAGAATTAAAATACCAAACGTCCTTTTTTCTAAATATGTTTTTGGAGAATACCAAATTTCGTATATTCGAGAGCTGTGAAAGATCCTTGCTACCAAAGATAAAAATATAAAACAGTTTGTTACATGCGATATGTGTGAGCAGGCTAGAATTAACCACAGGAGCTAGAAGAGGCATAGTACATGTACACTATAGTCAGGCAGCCAGCTCAGTATACCTTGACTTGGCTGATTTATTTTTTTTCTCACTTGATTCTGTGAACTAATATAACACATAAGCAAAAACTGACGGGTAAATTAAATTTACCCTTGAGCATTTTAAAATATTCAAGATGGCGGCCAATATGGCTGCCAAACGTATATTTTAGCATAGCAACCCTTTTTTCAGTAAGCCTGTGTACCATTTTGGTGACATTTGGGTCGCTGTATGGGTTTGTGATGATGCCTGACTCAAATGAAATACTTGTGAGACTGTCAAATGTCAAGGTCAAGGTCATATGGTAAGGTCAAAGGTATTTCTAGTTCAGAAAATGCTGTTATCCCTTAAGATGGCAAATAACAACACACCATTCATGAATAAAAGTATAAAATGTTCGTTTATATTTTGTGCTGGGTGTGACAAGAACATTTTGCACACAATGATGGATGAAAAGTTGGTAATTACAAATAATCAAGGTCCATTCAGATATTAAGACTACTGGTAGGTTAAAGTCAGGAAGCCGTGGCTGATTTTTTGGAGGAACCTTGACTTTACAGAATTTTTTTTTTCACTCTTGTTCTTGCAACTTAAGATTGTCATACAAGCATTTAATGGCGGGTAAATTGGCTTAACCCTTTAACTTTTTCAAAAATTCAAGATGGCGGCCAATATGGCTGCCGGACATGGTTACTCACAAGGATTCACTATTTTTGGTAATCTTTTGACCAAATTTGGTAACATTTAGCTCATAATACAAGCTTGGGATGATGCCTAACTCAACTTGGACATTTTTAGGTCCTCAAAGGTCAAGGTCAAGTTCATACTGCAAGGTCAAGGGTACTTCTTTCCAAGGAATATGGGGTACTTACCATGATTTTTCTTGTGTAAACTTATTTCCATTTACTTCCATTTCTGATGTACATTCAAGAAGCAGTAGCCTGTAAGTGTAGCAGTAGCCTGTAGACGAAGCACTAGCCTGTAGAACTAGCAGTAGCCTGTAGAACTACCAGTAGTTTACAAATGGCACAAGAGCGTATCTTCAAATCCATGCTTGGCAAATGCTCAGCCAAGCAGAAGCTTTCTCAAAGTAAACCTGATGGTGCTGGGTTGGGCAATATTATTCAAGCCAGTGTCCATTATGGCGACAATTTGCATGAATACTTACAGGAACAATTGGACTTGAATGAGCATCTGCAGGCGTTTTATCACAAGCACTGTATTTCAACATATCTGGCATGTGCACCATCTGGTTCCAAATCACTACTAGTAGGCCAACCCCCTATTAAGCATATGAGGCGATCTGATGTTCCTACATTCAATTTCAGAGAGCATTGTGTTTATCGTGGTGAATGCTGTATGATAGAAAAAGACAGAAAAAATCCCAATAGGTGGGTGCCAGCCTTCCTGATAAAAGGGGTAGCCACAAATGAACTAGATGACAGTGGCCACCCATTGAGGGTGAAGGACAAAATCCTGCAAGAGTGCCAAGCCAGAGGTGACCAGTGGGCAGAGTCAGTGAGGCTGCCTGTCATTGGTGCCCCTAGTGACTTGCATGGATCTAATGCAAGGTACCACAAGCGCTGCAGAAGCAGATTTTTCAGTCATTAGTGTGCCACAGATGAGGGTAAGTCAACACAAGATGACATTATGAGGCCCCCCACCAATCAGGATTAATACAGCTTATTGCAGAAATGAAAGCTTATCGCACCCAAATATGGAATTCAGTTCAACTACAAGAGCGTTTCACAGAAATAGTAGGCAGTTCAATCAAGCGAGCTGATTTGTTGAGAATGTTAACTCAAGATATCAATGACCTTGTCATCCTTTCTGCTCAAGGGTCTCCCAAAGTCTTAATGTTTCGCGACAATGCTGTAGCAACCCTGAAAGTAACAGTTGATGAAAAAGAAGACGATCACACTGAGTTGCCTACTCCAGAAGTCTTGAGTGTGTCAGAAACAGACTCAGAGGCAATGGACTTTGATAGCGTTTGCTGCTAAAAGTCCTTGTCATATTCAGTGTTCAGTACCTCTGCCCTGATGTTTTTGACAACTGTATCAAGGGCAACGTCAATGTTATCCTCTTCTTTTTCTTTAACTCTTATTGCTGAAATGCAAGCTGATCGCATCCAAATATGGAATTCAGTTCAACTACAGAAGCGCTTCACAGAAGTAGTGGGCAGTTCAATCAAGCAAGCTGATTTGTTGAGGATGTTAACACAAAACATCTGAACTGGGGCACCAATAAGAAGCAGCCTCACTGACTCTTCCCACTGGTCACCTCTGGTTCGGCACTCTTGCAAGATTTTGTCCTTCACCCTCAATGGGTCGCCAATGTCATCTAGTTCATTTGTGGCTACTGCTTTTAAACAGGAAGGCTGGCACTCACCTATTGTCTTTTTCTATCAAACAGCATTCACCACAATAAATACAATGCTCTCTGAAATTGAATGTAGGAACATCAGATCGCCTCATACGCTTAATAGGGGCTTGGTCTACAGGCAGTGATTTGGAACCAGATGGTGCACATGCCAGATATGTTGAAATACAGTGCTGGTGATAAAACACCTGCAGATGCTCATTCAAGTCCAGTTGTTCCTGTAAGTATTCATGCAAATTGTCGCCATAATGGACACTGGCTTGTATAATATTGCCCAACCCAGCACCATCAGGTTTTCTTTGAGAAAGCCTCTGCTTGGCTGGACACTGCCAAGCACAGTTTGAAGATACACTCTTGTGCCATTAGTAAACTACTGCTAGTTCTACAGGCTACAGCTACACTTACAGGCTACTTCTACTAGTTCTTGAATCTACATCAGATATGGAAGTAACTGAAAATACGTCTACACAAGAAAAATCATGGTATATACCCCATATTCCTTGGAAAGAAGTACCCTTGACCTTGCAGTATGAACTTGACCTTGACCTTTGAGGACCTAAAAATGTCTTAGTTGAGTTAGGCATCAGCCCAAACTTGTATTATGAGCTAAATGTTACCAAATTTGGTCAAAAGATTACCAAAAATAGTGAATCCTTGTGAGCAGCTATAACCGGCAGCCATATTGGCCGCCATCTTGAATTTTTGAAAATGCTCAAGGGTAAAACCAATTTACCTGCCATTTAATGTTTGTATGACATCTTAATTTGCAAAAACAAGAGTGAAAAAAAATCTGTCTAGTCAAGGTTCCTCCAAAAAAATCAGCCACGGCTTCCTGACTGTAACCTACCAGTAGTCTTGATATCTGAATGGACCTTGATTATTTGTAATTACCAATTTTTCATCCATCATTGTGTGCAAAATATTCTTGTCACATGCAGCACAAAATATAAACGAGCATCTTGTACTTTTATTCATGAATGGTGTGTTGTTATTTGCCATCTTGCACGCTAACAGCATTTTCTGAGCTAGAAATACCTTTAACCTTATCATATGACCTTGACCTTGACCTCTGACAGTCTCACAAGTATTTCATTTGAGTCAGGCATCATCACAAACCCCTAAAACGACCCAAATGTCACCAAAATGGTAAACAGGCTTACTGAAAAAAGTGTTGCTTTGCTAAAAATATACATTTGGCAGCCATATTGGCCGCCATCTTGAATTTTTGAAAATGCTCAAGGGTAAAGCCAATTTACCCGCCAGTTTATGTTTGTATGACATCTTAAGTTGCAAAATCAAGTGAGAAAAAAAATAAATCCGTCCAGTCAAGGTTCCTCAAAAAAATCAGCCTTGGCTTCCTGACTACTAGGGAAGTTTCTTCCTAAAAGGTGGATACTTTGGACAAATGAAAATGAAATGAATAAAATCGTCGATGGGGTGGGAGTCGGAGCAGGTGGAGCGTAAAATTGCATTTATTTTGAAGAGGTTTGAGTTAAGCTATGAGAATCCTAAACGCATCTGTCTCTGACATTTGCTGAAAGCTTTGACCGTAGGAAGAGTAATAAAGAGCAGTGTCCACGGCAAGCAGAGTAGCTTGAAGCTTTTGAGGGAAATAAAGTCTCTGATGCCAACAGGGAGATTATTCCAAAGTTTCATGGAAGAAAGAATTTTCAAAAGTATGTATGTGCACGTGCCCAACCGTGTCTCCTGTGGTGAAAATACAGTATTATGCAACTCACCAAAGTTTGAGTAACGAAGCACAATGTCATTTTAATTATACAGTGTAGATGGAGCTAAGCAAAATGGGAATTGTCTAATCGCTCGAGTACTCCTCCCTTGTGTTCTTAGTCTTAAACTCCAGATATCCCCTAAGCATGGATTTTCCACTTTCGGTTGACAAATAGTTCTGGCAGTATGCCTGTACGAATAAATGTCTGTTTGTTTTTTGGGATTATCAATGGAGAACTGATTGTCTTTTTTTTTTGGAGTTTTTGGTGCCATGGTTGAGCCGGGAACCAAGGTGCTATTATTGTAGCCTTTGCTTTTCGTTCTGAAATCACTTTTCAGAACTTGTGGTATCAGACAAAATGGCGCATTGACAAAATTGTGCTCTGCCCAATTTAGTTGTGCCAGAGCGTCCACTCCTGCTGACATTGGATCTCTGTACCGGCTGTTGTACACAGGCAGGTGTCTCGTTATTGCTGACGCGAAACAATTTTGCACGTGTGCGGTCCCCATAAAGTGTCTGGTAATCCAAATAGGCGGGGTGTAGGCGCCATTCGTGTCTGTCTATTAATCGGCTTAATCTGTCGGCCTGGGCATTTAATACCCCCGATAAATGTCGGCAAACTGGAGTCGTGTTCATGTCAAAACACGTTGCCCAAATTGCTTTTGCAATATGTGTTAACTTGGCACTTGGGCCGCCCATATGGTTCAGGTGGCACACTGTTATTACATTGTCCGATAACAACTGTATTGTTTTGTTTTTCAGTTCTGGCTGTAATGTCTGTACCGCCATAAGAACGGCCATTAATTCCCGATAATTGGAACTCTCGAACGAAACGCGTTTTGTCCAATATCCTTGAACCTTGTGGTCGCCAAATTGACCTCCGTACCCAATCTGGATGGCATCCGTGTACAGCTGTCCGTCGATTTTCTTTGGCAGAATTGTACAACCGATCCATGTTTTCAAAGTATCTATCCACCAACTGAGGTCATCAATGGCAGATTACGACCAAGGTAAACACTCCTCCCAGGATGTACGTGTTTTTAAAAGTCTGTAAACGGAACGCAATTGCAATTTACTAGGGAAAACAGCTTTGCATAAGCAACACATTGGCCTGCCAGGCGTGCTAATATGCGTGCTTTCACAGTACTTTGTCCCAACGCACACTTAATATCTTTAATAACCTTGTTAACTTTGTGTTTTGGTACACGAAGGCTAGGCACAATGGTCTCAGCACCGCTGTCAATAACAAACCCCAGATATTCTATAACAGTGCTGGGTGTGAGTGATGATTTTTCATAGTTTATTTGCCAGCCCATAGATGGTAAAGTGTCTAGCCATAACTGAATATCTGTGTTGATAGAATCCTTTTTGCTACATAGCAAGAAGTCATCTACAAAGGACATAAGTCGCAAGCCCTGTTGGCGCAAATATTCAATGACAGGTCATCATGTTTTACAGAGAAAGTACGGGCTCAACGACCATCCGTAAGGGAGAATATTCCAGGTATAATACTTATTTTCCCAATGAAATCCCAGGTACTTGTGCTGTTCCTTATGTACTGCAATATGTTGAAATCCTTCTTTCAAATCTATAGAAATCATACAGTCACCAAGCTGAATAATTTCTGGCAACAGTTGTATGTCCTCATACGAGAATTTGGGTGCTTGGCAATGTTTATTAACTTCTCGTAAGTCCGTAATCAAACGTAATTTTTCATTTTTCTTAGGGACTGTGGAAATAGCATTGACACACAAGCGTACATAGGGCACCTCACATATAGCTTTACACTCCTTAAGTCCTTAAGTCTTTGTATTTCACCCCTAACGAAAGTTTTTTGTTGGTGAGAGGAACATTTATAATTTTGTTCTTTTAAACCATTTATGCACGGTTTATATGGTATACTAACACCATGTTGTAACCAATTGATGATAACCTCAGAAGCACCAATATTTTTCCATTTAGAAAGGTGTTGGCACAACGACATATTCCTCTATACATGAACAATGCTGAGCTACTCAAATAAGTGGCAGAGAACACATAAAAACAGAAATGTTATCGAAACATACAAACTATATAGTAATGTTGTATGATACACACAAAACACCTTATCAATTGCTAATAATAATAATGGTCAAATCAAGCACCAATGTCTATTGTTATTGGCTAGATCACAAATGTAAACTTGTATACTGCCCCACAATCATAAAAAGGGGGGGATACTATCATACCAACCAACCAATTATTAGGATGTATCTTGTTCACCACTGGCAGGTCGGCTTGTACTAATCTCATGATTTGTGAGGTTTGAGTAAAAATCTTTTTGGCGTCTGGAATAATGTCCACCACGATTTGCCCTGCCACGTCCTTGAACCTGACCACGAAATGGCTGGCCTCGTCTTGGCCCTGCTCCACGTGACTGGGCTGCCGAAAGGTTGACAGCGCGATTCAGCGTAGCAAGAGATTCCTCAGTAAATCCTGAAGTATTACGTTGTAACGTAAGAAATATTTTGCTCGTATTATCGTCAAAAGTCCCTTTGACCAAGACAGCTGTATGTTCCTCCTGTAAATATTTTAATTGTGCTACTTGAATAGCAAATAGATCTACTAACGTCTTTTCATCTATCGGCTGGTTCTTTTCGATGTTCCACAACACTCGCAGAGTCGTTTCGGCGAACTTTGAAGACTTGCTTATAACATTTGCTAATTGCTGGTCTTCTCGTTTGATTCCCTGTTTGGATTCTGGTATCCAAAACTCAGACGGTAATCTGGTAGATTTGAAAGCGTCTCTAATGGCAGCAATTTCATTCTGCCATGCAGTACACGTTCCGATGGCGCCTGCACTACACGACCAAGCGGAACCGGAAGCCGGTTCAATTACTAAAGCTGTAGGTCTTGGACCAGTAACCTAGGCCTAATGCATTTACATGTTAAAATAGCGACATTCGCTGGCTTATTTCTCCTATTTGAAACGTAAAACTGCAACTTCTTTGGTATTCTGCTTCAAGTTTATACCGGTAGCAATAAGTTAAAACCAAGAAAATGGGGGTCATGTGATTAGATTTTTTTACAGGTGCATTTGTGTACCTCACCTCCATGATTGACCATTCCGCGCAAAATATGTCTCCAAAAATACACAAAGATATCACATGATTTAAAATATTTCTAGAGTAGCAGTGCCTTTCTAAAACTCACAGTTGATAAGTATTTTCCTGTCCAAAATGATGATGGGACTCAATTTGGGATGCTCTGCTCCTGTGATATTAACATCCAATAGACACAGCAACAGTATTCAGTACTCGATCAAAAGTTGTGGATCAGTTGACCCGACCTTGAGGGGTTACTGGTCCAAGACCTGTAGTTTGCACGTGCGAGTTCTGCTCTTGTTGGCCATGTTGATTTTCATGACCCAAGCGTCCAAAGGTACTTGCCAGCAACTGTCCACCCTGGGACGTAGATACTTCTATAGCCTCCACTCTATCTGTCAACGTACCCAAAGATTTTTTGCTCGCTTGTTGATTATCAACTACTGTTTGAATTAGAGCTGACAATCTATCGAATTCAGCCTTCACCTGCTCGTCCATCACGAAACGCAGTCTGTCAGAGACATTGCACCTGAACAGAAAGGCTCTGTGTGCAGCAAAGCTGCGCCACCTAGTGGCTCTTTGTTCTGACTACAGAGTGTGATCCCATTACCGGCGGATGTTCGTGCTCATTTCGTTTACATTCTAAAAAATATTGTTAACTTGACTAGATCGAGGTTACATTTATATGCACTGTTGTTACTTCGAGACTGGTCCAGTTTATTGGTATCACGACCTTTACTTCATGTAGTCTTGCAAATGTCGCATATATTTCAATACGTTTCAATTCCAAACGCTTTATAAACCAGAATCGTTCATTTTATATGGTCCTTACCTTGGTACCTACATTGCTTAATTTCGCTTCTGTTATGTATGTTTTTAATTTTGTTTTTCTGTTTGTCAAGTTACATGGATACGCCCTCATTATCATTTTCTCTTTGTCCATTTTTTTGTCACATGTCATGTTACCATGTCACTGCCGACGATACCTTCAATAGGTTTGACTTCAGTCGGCTTATTTTTTAGTCCGCATGCAAATGACACCCAGGAAGCTTTTCTATGAGTCTGACGCTGAATGCTTCCTTACACCATCCCCTTATTTTGCTGGAGTGGATGTACATATGTATATATATCACTGAAAAGTACTTTTATTGTTGCCGTTTGACATTTAGCATTGTTTTAAACAATGAGCATCAGCATGGAACAACACCGAATGGCCATTGGTCTTTTCTTGAATAAACATATTTTTCCATGGCACACTGTCATTAACGTCCAATTGTCGATAATCATATTTGATGCTCCCTCCCGTCAATGGCTTTCTTACACATAAACATGCTTCTCGGTGGTTTCTCCTGATTGAAACACTTTCTATTGTTCCTCTACTCTTTGTTTTTTCGATCATTCCTTGATGTTCACCCTAACCCTGGTCCCACTCTAAACTCAAACAACTAATTTAAGTTCTTTCATTCAAATGTTCGCAGCTTACGAAGTGCAGTTAGATTTAAGGAAATTCACCTTTAGCCCAATCAAAAAGCTTCATCATCATTGCATTGTCTGAAACCTGGATGAACTTTATCCCGATCAGTTCCTTTTTCACTGATGACTTCCGGCCTCCTTTTCGTAAAGACCGCACATCTGGAAGGGGTGGCGGGGCTTTAACGTTTGTTTACTATTCTGTACCGTGTTTGAGACGTCCGGATCTTGAAAGCGGATATTGTGAAGGCGTCTGGGTTGAAATGTTAACCCAACGCGGGAAGGTCTTATTCGGTAATTACTACAGTCCACCTGGCCAGTCTGCAGAAACCCGCGACGTTCTTCTCAGGTCATTGGCCACCTCTATATCCACGGCCATTGAATGCAACCAGCAACCCTCACATCTTAATAGTCACTGGCGATTTCAATGTCAGGTGTTCTGACTGGAACTCCCAACATGCAGTCTGGGTTTTTCTCTTGTTGACCTTGTAAATCAACACAATCTCTTACAACTTATAGACGAACCCACTAGAAAAGGTGAGTATTCTGATAGCTTACTGGATCTTATCATTCCTGATTCTCCAAGCCTTGTCCTGGGCGCCGAAACCCTTGCTTCAATTTCAAATTCTGACCATTGCATAATATTTGTTCTTTCTGAGAACTGTCCCTTCACAAGGACAAACCTCTCAAAAGATCAGTATGGGACTTCCAAAAAACTAATTTTTGTGACCTCAGTGGTGCTATCTCTGCAGCCCATTGGAACACTGCTGAAAAGGTTTTCGATTCTATTGATGATATTGTATCATCTTGGTCAAATATTTTCCTTTCTACTGCAAAGGACTTTATTCCCTTTACGGAAGTTACCATTCGCCCTTAAGGAAACCTTGGAAAACATCAGACATTAGGTAGCATATTCTCTGCCATAATCGTGCATGAAAACGCTTCAAACGTTCTTCTAATAAGCCCCGACCCCATAACCGTGACCTTTATTTTAAGATTGACAGGTTCTTTTAATTTTATAAAAAATATTGCCACAAGGTTGCTTACTTAATTAAAAAATCATTCTTTTCGTACTTTTATAGTGTGCAGCTTCGGCTAGACAAAAAAACACATTAATCCTAAACGTTTGTGGAACTTGCCAAAGTATGTTCGGGATTAAAAATTCATCAAGATATAACTCCAATCATTGGCAATAACAAAATCGTATCATGTATTACTGAAAATGCGGAAGTTTTAGGTCACACCTGTTCCAAGTCACGTAGAAGATATTCTCATTCATTTTAATTTCATTACTGTTGGTCATGGATCATTCCGACGATGAACACTAGCATGTCTTACAATTTCGTAAATGATACTGGATCTGACAAGGTTAAAATCGTATTTGGTTTGGTTTCATCACTATCCTTGAAAACTGTGGTCTGCTTCTCTTTTCATGGAACTTTCATATATTTGGTAACAATTTGAACATTCAGGCATTTTCTGCACATATTACAGTGCAGTAAGTGTTCCAAGTGTAGTGAGACTGATGTTGTTTTTTACAATTGGCTGATGAATATACTTTGTTATTGTTAAGGTCATGTCAGGTTGGCTCAAAGTGTTTAATATACTCTCTCTCTCTCTCTCTCTCTCTCTCTCTCTCTCTCTCTCTCTCTCTCCTATAAATAATTAGCATCTAAATCAGCTGACTGACAAGTTGAACTATATCTGTTTATCAATGAAAAAATTTAAAACTGTTACAGGAAAACAGTTATACTTACAGTTACCTTTAGGAATTTCAACATGGTTTCTCTCTCTCTCTCTCTCTCTCTCTCTCTCTCTCTCTCTCTCTCTCTCTCTCTCTTTCTTTCTTTCTTTCTTTTCATAAAACCAAATTCTTTCTCTGATAAAGGTAGTATAATTTTACAATAATTAGGACTGTTTTACATTTTGACCTTTTGAAATTTATAGAACCATGAGTTAGATGTACATTATGCTTGGCTGACTTGCAGATGACTTACAATGGCACACTACATTTTTTGAATTCTAAATTATTACCTTAATAAATGACTTATTAGATGACTTGTGGGACCCTATGTTTTCTTCAATATTTAAATTTCCTTTCAAAAATACTTCTGAAAACCATATTTGATGTGACTGCTATGCTTACAAATTTTGGCAATTGTGATGCAATTTTCGACTACGTTTTTATGGTTTGAGGCCTGATGTCACTTGCTTCTGGCTGATGTTTAACATTTGAACCAATGTACTTACTATATTTGCACATTCAAACACCTTTCTTTTTAAAATACTCTTAGTTTATCTCCTTTAAAACAACATCATGCCTTTAACTACATGCCTAAAACACATCGAATTGTATAATCATGTTGTTTGGATTCTTGTTGATGGTCATTTTAGGCCTAGGGTGCTTTTCCGATTGATTGATGGTGTTAGTGTCACTTTGTGGACTTATATGGATGATGATCATTGTTGAGATAGTGGTTGCAAGTAGTACCTTTTTTAATACTGAATTTTATTGACATGTTCAACAAATTAGGAAGCTGCGCTTGGAAATTCTCTGATGTGCTACAAATTTTGATCCCTTTTCATGAATTGTACGATCCCATATGCGCATGAATGATGCACCTGTTTAAGCCAATTTACTGAAATAGGCCTATAATTTTAAACAAAACTTTTTACGTTCTGTCATATTAAAACTAGACATGGCTTGATCGACCCTATGGACCTTTGCACATACGTTTTGGTCTCTTTTGGGTAAAAACGAATTATAAATTTATGTGTTTCAGCTATACATACCAAGGAATATTGCCTTTGGTCGGAATTGACTTGGATTTGTTTCATTAGGACTACGGTTTGGATATGGTAATGACACTGTCTAATTTACCAGTCAGTGTAAAACTTATGCTGATGCCGATGCCCCACCTCTTCTTGACTTTGCACTAAAAACTGAAGCACGATTACATCATATTACTTGTAATGAAGAGAGTCTTGAGAAAGTCTTATCTTCCCTTAGGCTATCATCTGCAGCCGGCTCTGACAATTTTGTGAATATCTCACTCATGAACACGGCAGACTGGATCAGTAAACCAATCACAAAAATCTTCCAACTTTCTCTCATGCTTTCTCGCTTCCCTGATGCTGGGAAGAGGTTCAATATATGCCCTGTGTTTAAAGTGTCTAACAAACAGATTAAAAGCAACTATCGTCCAATTTCTTAACTCTGTAATGTTTCTAAGTCTTATAGTCTCAGTTAGTAAGAAACATATCACTCAATTTATAATGAGTTAAGTCATCTCCACTATTTGTCCTGTAAAGCTTGTGGTGTCACTCTTATTGCTTGTTAGCCTGGCACAATTCTCTACTGTCCGTACACACTGGGGCCAAATGGCCAAAAGTGGGACGTCGTGCATGTTCTACTGGTTCCACAGTCTCGATACTTTGAATAGTTACGCTATGTTGGGATACATGACATTATACATATTTATTGCTAATAAGGTGACCTTATATGACCTTGACTGACTAAGGGTCAGTTAGAAAAGCCCCTTTTGAGCTACTTTTCCCCTTTTTGACAACTATCTTGGTCGAAATAAAAAATCGAAAAGGGTCAAGGTGTCAGAAATTTTCTATAGAATATTTTGAAAAAATAGTCGAATTTGGACCAAGAATGAGGAACAAAAGTACAAGGCCTATGATGTTATATTAATTACAATGTACTGCAAGGCACTGCCATGAGGAATAATGAGAGTACAACTAGCAGCCTAGGCTCAAAGAGTAGATACATTTTAAATAAATGATTATGATATGTCAAATCTACGGGGAGTTATGATCATTTATATCACCTTCCGGTTCAGCCAAGGAGGCGGCCATCTTGGATTTTGAAAATTCAAAACGGCGCTCTGTTGTTAAACAGACCTAAATTCATTGAAATTTAATTATTTTTTGACAAACTATTTTCGGTATCAGCTACTCTTTAATTTGCATCCCTAGGAATGAATCTCTTTGATCATCTGTTTTGAAATCCATCATGAGATTTTGGAAAATGACCTTTTTTGAAACAATTTATGAAAATAGCTGGATGTTAAGTTAGAGAGCTACAATGTTTTCAGAGATTCTGAACTTATCAATTACTGTCATCATTTTGATAGAAGATGTGCACATATGGAAGTAAATTTGTCCCGATAAAGGCCTAAGAATATAGATATGTTTTACACGTTATGGTCATTTTAAGATACAAATAAAGGTCAAATTTTAATTTTTAGTGCACTTTCCTATCACATGACTATTCTCGTGCAGATATTTCATCTGGCCAAAAAAAAGCTGTCTCCAAGAGAGTTTCGGGGGGCGGGGGCGGGGGCTGGAGGTCCCACTTTTGGCCATTTGGCCCCAGTGTGGTAGCACCCTTTTTGTGTTCAGCCATATGCTGCATGGTGACAGGGGACAAGGTGCCGGGTCTCGTGGTGGTTCGTCCATCCTGTCTCATCATCGTTTCTCAACAAGAGGGGTTCAAATAGGGCTTGGCCTTCCTCCCAAATTGTGTTCCGTGACTGGGAACTTTTTGCACTGTTACACATCGTATATTATGTATTATCATGGGACAAAATATGTTTAAACCAATATTTCTAAGGTGTTTGATCACCGGGTCTGTAATGCACTCTATAAATATTTACTACAAAACAATCTTCTCACATCCCAAAATTCAGGTTTCAAGGCCACATATTCTACTATCAATTAGCTAATGTACATCCTTCACAGTATATACAATATACAATGGCCTAGAACAGTCCAAAGAAGCCGGAGTGTTATTTTTAGAGGTATTCAAGGTCTTTAATTTGGTTTGGCATCATTCATTTTTATTATAGTTTTCACCAAATCACTTTCAACATATATAACATAACCAAGGCTGAGACCTCCTGGGTTTTTTTATTTCTCTCTGTGTGTGTACTGCATCAAATGTGAATGTTAGATCGCCCAAATTTCACAGTGGGTTCATTGTTGTTTTAATTATTCTGGCGCCAAACAATACAGAATTACTAGGAGCAAAAGAGAAAATACTGTCACGTAGTACTACAGATAGATGTATTTAAGTTTCCTTGTGTGGTGTAAATCTTTGGTTGCTAAACCGTCCAGTTATCATCAGATGGTTTGTGATTGGTTTGTATCATACATGTATTGCGTTCTTCGGCATGATACGAGGACGACTATTAATATAGCAGACACTACTATCACCAGCAATACACCTGTTACAATTACAAATATAAAGTCACGTGAAGACAGCCCGTGATACGCCATTGGTGGTTCTATGGTTACGTTTGACTTGCTAAAACTCTTTTGAGTACCTAACAGAGTAGTCACATATTTAGAAATGACCTTGGACGAGGTTGTGTCAACTTTTTGGTCGGTTGTTATCGTGTTGGCTGCATATTTTTTCAAGGCCCTCAGGGTAGTTACTGCCCCGTTTGAGGTGGCCATGAATGTAGTAATATTATAGTGAGAGCTGGGCCTTTGTATTGCAAAATCATTGGTTGTGTTGGCTCTTGTCGTGGCCAAGTGTCTTGTACTGACCTTGAATGTGGTGGTGTCATGATTTGTGGTGGCCCGTGGTGTGGCAGTGGCTCTCGGTGTACCAGCAATACCGTTTATGATGCCATTTAACGTGGTATCATGACTCTTAATTGGTCCTTGTATGATTTTATGCTCTGTAGGTTTTCCTTGAGTGGTTGGATATTTTGTGGTAACATTTTCTGTCGGTCTGTATTTTGTACCAGCCCTTAGTGAAGTGACGTCATACACAGTAGCACCTGCATGCGTGGTGCTACCGTGTTCTACCATGGTTGTTACTGTTGATACAGCATATGTCGTTGTGTCCCTTGATGTGCTAACAATACTTTCGGTTGTGATTTTTATCGTTGTCATCATAAAATACGTGGTGACTCTTGGCGTAGTGACAGAGTATTCTGTTCTGCCTTCTCGTGGGGTTCCAATAGGATTTGTTGCTACTCCTGGCGTGGTGGAAGTACGCTTTGTGGTGAAAGCACCTGTTGTTCTGCCCTGTATGGTGGATGTGCTCTCTTGTGTGGCAGATGCGCCTGCAGGGTAGAGATAGCACGAACGATATTGTGAGACATCAGTGTCTGCTCACGAGATGTAAGATTCTTAAAGCTTGCACAGGCTGCTATATTACTCTGAAGTCTATCAGAGCGTTGTGAGATTATATGCTTTGTACGCAGACCAATTTTCGTCTGAATGAATGTGGTGAAAGGAACACAGTAAACTAACTTATATTCATATTGTTTTCTCCATAAAAATGTTTTGGCTGACAAACCAATTTATCGTTCTGTGAGCTAGATACAACAGTATAATTTACGCTTCAATGTAGCGACCTTTCAGGCCACGATTTGGTATATTTGCAGTCTCGTTTTCCTTATATAGATCATTGCCCTAAATGCGACCTCGTCCTTTAGTTTCTCTTCTTTGCCTTCTTAAAGAGATTGTAACTCAAATAATACGTTATATCATATCAGACTGTTTGAGTGATTACCAATACAGAGATCGCTGTGTCGACCTTTCACGAGAGTGCATGCACATTATGTTGTTTACATCCGACTGGCTTATGAAATCTGCTTACCTCTAAATGTGAGAGTAAATTTTCTGTATGTCGAACCTCCAAATGCGCCAACTTTGCTGTAGTCAGCTCCTTCAAAGCAGATAGTCTTTTGTACGTTACCGACGTTTAAAGACAGATGAGTCTTGTTGCCGTCCATGTGGTACCTCTAATGACAAGCAAAGAGCACTTTAATATTTACTTGCCGGTCACCAGAACATTCATACTTGCCTGCGTTACACTAATGATTCGAGATTCAAGTCCACAAAGGAAGACCTTTCATTCAAGACCCCAGCTTGCTAAAATAAATGAGTTTGTCAATGAAGCAAGAGTTATCTGCATCCAGAACTTTCCATCACGCGATTCGGGTAACCAGAGCATGCCAAAAAAGTTGTTTAAGTTAATCTTAAACTTAGCATAGAATTGGTCAAAACTGTCTTAACAAGAAATATTGCAATCAAAAATGCTCTTGCGTTTTGTTGTTGTTAAAATGTAATAAAGAGTGTGAGGTAATGATAAGGTCCGACTTACAATGTAGTAAAATATAATTACATGAAAATACAAATTTTGTGCTTTTTCTCAGAACCTTAATGAAACTGTTAGTCGCTTAGTGTTAAAAATAACATATTTAACTAATAGGAAATTCTGCGGAGAAACATAATTAATTCGTGAGTTTCTAACTCTGTTAGTTCTATTATCATAAGATACGACATCTTTTCCTACATCAAACCATGGACAGTGTATAATGCCATCCGTGGGCCAACGTAAACACAGTGCAACATAATTTTCTTTGTATTTCTATTTGTATCAGAAATGATAGAATTCATAACATTTATGAAAGCAGTGGGTCCAAGTTATATATTTACTGATTCATTGGCGACAAGTGTTGTGGTGATAACTGAAGATCTTTAATCAAATATATGACATTGATAATGTCGGGAAATTTGTTTGAATAAATGCCCGTAGACTATGGTAATTATCATTATATTTTAATTCGTAATGTGTGCGTAGAGTTGTTTTGTTACATTAATTATTTAATCCTCATAGAATTAAAGATCCCGAACACAATAATAAGGTAGGCTTTTGATTCATACTATAATTCGCTTGGCGTATCCTGAATACAATCATTCCCATATTCTGTCACGTTTCAGCTAGAGAGGCAAGGCCAAATACAAAGTCCACCACCTGGGGCAGCAGGTAACAGTGTAATCATTTTAGTACAAAAGTCATAGGTATTTTAATTTTGTAAGCTCTCACTATAAACTTTGAAAAGGTTTTGTAGAAGCAGAAGAAAGCAAGTTTATTGGATTCAAACAATGAGTAAATGGGCAGATTTAATCCATTACCATTATACCTGCACTTATGAATTCAAATCTTCCTAAAATAAAAATAGAATTAAAATCTCACTTTGAATTTTCACACATTTGGGGAAAAGAAAATGCACGACGGGGATCGTTCCACAAATGTATGGTGCCGCATCGTTCCAAAAACATATTGACTCTTCGTCTCTAATTGACCCAGCACAGTTACAAATTTAAGAGTATGCTAATTTTCATCATTTATGTATACAACCGAATAACCATTGTTTTACCTTACTTACCCAAATTTATTGTGTTTATTTTAACAATAGAAAAGCTATTCTTTTGATTAAAGTTTTAAGGAAACACATTTAAAATACCATGAATTACCCTTTGCTTATATCCATGTAACGAAATACGCAAACCCTAATTGCTATATTTTATTGCAAGAGTTGGTTGTCAATTTGCAACATATTAATACCACATTTGTCACCCATGTAACAACTAGAGTATAGAAAAGGTTTGGCATTACAAATATAGTCAACAGTACACTTGGTGCAGCATCACACATTCCATTGTGTTTTCGTTGTTCACGAAAAGGATACTGGTACAGTTGGAAGATCTTTATCCGGTACGAAATGAAGCCTAACGGTTCAAACGAGAAAAATATGTCCACCAAAATGGCTGTTCTCAAAGTATCTATTACAACTTTTCGCAAAAAGGATATCAAGGTATCCTTTATGTATACTCCTTTCTCTGTTTCGTTATGGTATTTTCGTGTTGGGTTTTCTTCCGCGCAAAAAATTAAATGATGTATTCAATACTTACAGCACAATAGAACAACGCCTTGCCAGTTGTCGTGTCGCTGAGTGCAAGAATTAAAACCTCGCCATTGCCATCAGAGTCCACCAAGCTTCCCCGAGAATTAGACACACATGTCAATGTTCCATAATACGGTGAATCTAGCAACAGACATTGATATTTGAAAGTAATATTACCCATTTGTATTTCTAGAAAACAAAAATTTTCCTAAAAACCATTATGGCAAGTTCCTTGCTGTCTTATTTCCGTTGCTCGTTTGATTCAGCGCCAGAGATAACAATATATAACTGATGTCCGGTAATTATGTTTTTGGATGGTTGATATGTCTTTCCCTGCAAGGGTAGAACGATGCATAACTGATAATCAGTTTTACTGCACAGGTTTTTTTTTTCCATGGAAGAAGACAGTTTTGAACTCAATGGTTCAAGACACTAACTAAGCATGATTATCAGGCTTGTCTTCTTTGATCCCACACACAATTGCAACAACTGGTACCTGTGCGACCTATATCTTCACCTTACCACAAGAATCATTGGTATCAACAGAAATTACAGTTTCGAAACAAACTAATAGTTAATCAATGGCGAACCTATGTTAACGCAAAGTGCAACACACAATAAGCTAGATGTAAGGCTGAATACCATTCAGTCAGAATACTTTTACTTGGCATTCACATGAAAAGGTAATACATAACAATCAATTGTAACGTAAAAATTCTAAAGGTCACTTTCAGATGCAATATTTCGTATAGATATATGTGATAATGTCAGGATGACCCCAGCTAGGGACAACTTGTCTGCTGTCACTTGGGCCACCTAGAAGAGAGAAGAGACTAAATTTACAACATCTTGCCAAGAAATTCTGCAAACTTAAACACAATCTTCACTGTCAACAATTGGCAACTGTTGACCATGAATCGACTAATAGATGAAAAGAACCAAGTCACTATTTCTCAAACCAGGTCACTTTTAAAGTTACCAATCGGAAGATTTGCCTGCTGGAACTCGAAGCCTTCTCTTCAATCAAACTCACACTGTCAAATTCAACATAAAAACGATATTTCCATATAGTTACCATATTTTGAAACTCCTGAAAAGCAACTTCGAATGGCTAAGTGATTGTTATATATTCTTGTCGTGGAATTTGCGTCTCCTTTGCAATGATCCTGAGACAAAGCATCTACGGAATAAGTCATTTGATAATTTCCTTCTCGCAGATGACAAGTACCACCATGAAAACTCAGAGGGTCTGAAAATCAAAAGGCAGAGTCTTCTCCTAATTGATTATCATATGCCATGTAAATTTTATATATATATATATATGTATATATATATATATATATATATGTATATATATATATATATATATATATATATATATATATATATATATATATATATATATATACATATATCCTACATAATAAAAGGCCAAGGTCAGACTATTGGCTGAGTCTAAATCCGAATCACTACATCGAATGTTTTCAATTTTCTCATAGAATTATTGATACCCAGTTTGAGAAACATCCCCAAGTACACAAATACATGGGCTAACCTGGCTTTCCAGCGGGCCCGTTACCTGCAAATCCAGCCATATAATAATAATAATAATAATAATAATAATAATAATAATGATGATGATGATGATGATGATGATGATGATGATGATGATCATCATCATCATCATCATCATCATCATCATCATCATCATCATCATCATCATCATCATCATCATCATCATCATCATCATCATCATCATCCGCTGGCAATCCGCTTATTTGCCGCGGTACTGTGTCATAGGTGATACAGGTGGCCGGAAAAAAACTTTCCATCTGACCTTATCCGCGCCTGTTAACCTGTTTAAAAAAGATAGTCGACATTTCTCCACCACTTTCCACTATTTCCTTTGCCATGTGTTCATTTTCACTAGCTCTCCTTTCTGCTTTCATATCTGCTACCTGTTTTCTACATTCCATATACTGTGTCTAAGCTTCCTATATTTCACTTTCTGAGTTTTTTTTTTATGGGTAATCTCCATGCTCTATTTTTAACCCTCTTTTTCTTAATTGTGCCTTTCAGTTCTGGGCCTACTTTATATCCTCTATTCTCAGCTGGAACTTCTGCCGATCTTTTCCTGAGCCACCTTAAGAATTCGCTCACTAAGGTATTCATTCATTTGCTCTACTTCTTCAATCTCCCGTTTATCTTTTCACTCTTGTAATTCAATTCTCAGGCTTTCCTGATAATCACCCCAATCTTTTCCCTTGTATATGTTCCACACCCATTTGGTTTTCCCTTTATCTCTCCTGTGTGGTTGCATGTCAACTGAAATTATCATCCAGTTGTGTCACTGCCATATCCGTCTACCCTCATCATCTAATTAACATATTTGTCTTTCGAAATATCTCACTATCCACTAAGATATGATCTATTATTGTCTGTCTGCCACCTGAGGCCCATGTCCGCTTCCCTTTGCACTGCGTATCCCTGTTCATTATACTCAGCCCATATTCCTCAGAGAAGTTCAATAGCCTGCTTCCATTCCTATTAACTTCTCTGTTTCCTTTTTCTATTCCATCTACTCCATTCTTTATGCGCCCATTGAAATTCTTATTATATCATATATTTGGTCATTCCATTCATTCCATAGACCCTCATGTCCCACATACACTACACCTATTGCTCCTCTTTCCATTTGACTGTACTCCTATCCACTGAAACGCATTCTTCACTTCAATCTCATCTTCCCATCTATCCTTCCATAGCTCATGTCAAATTCTACTCCTCCTTCCATCCTGTGCCCACTTTCTTTTCCTCTACCTATCATATCATATCCTACGGGTCCTGTCACTATCCCTATCTCTTCTCTTCTAATATTTGTCTCTTCCGTGCTATAATATCCATCTTTTAACTTTCAGCTACATCTTCTATTTCTGTTATCTTCCTCTTGAATCCTCTACAATTGATATATCCTATCTTCCTGTAGTTGTTCTTTTTCTCGCTCCTTCGTGCTCTGCTACTACTTCCTGTTTGCCTATGATCGTCATCCTGTTCGAGAACTGACCTGGTAGTTGCTGGGGTTTCACAGCTGTTGCAGCCAGTCACTGTAGACCTACCTTAACCTATCACCTCCCGTTTTACTTGGAGGCAGCCCATCCCCGGCAAACAAATTCCTCCTCCCTGCAAAATCCTCCCACACATCTCTAAATGTTATTCCGCCCTGCCTGCATAACTTCTTTAACTTCCTTTTAATTCCACAAATCCGACTTGCTTCCCACGCACTTAGCCATAACAAATGCCATGGGTGAATGGTTTTATATTCTTGAAATTTAAATACTATATATGTATTATGACTTCATTAATTTAATTCTGTCATTCATTATACTTTAAGCTAAATTGTAATTCGACACTTTTATATTGTTGGTTTCTTTTCGCTCTTTAATGATATATTGTAGAGTTGTCCACGTCGTCTGGCTACTACAAGTATGTCCAACGTAACTTACAACTGACCAGTATTCTCCACTTGGATTCTTTGTTCAATACTCCTGTGCACATGGAAGCATTTGTGAAGGTGTCGTCTAAACACACAAAAAAACCAGACGCTGGATAACATTATATGCAGTATATATATATATATATATATATATATATATATATATATATATATATATATATATATATATACATACATACATACATACATACATACATACATACATACATACATACATACATACATACATACATACATACATACATATCGTGTATACACACATAAATGTTGCACGTTTTTCAGTGTGACGGGGTAGAATGCAGGCCCGACACTATGGTCAGCCACAATAACAAATGATGTAATTGACAATGTAGGTCAAAATAGTAACATAGTTGCTAGAATAAAAACAATTAGCTATTCCACAGGTGTATACGGGGGTGTTGAAAGACTTACATGGCCGTAGACACCAAAGAACATTTAGAATTTAAGTCGACTTTTATAACGTGAAGCAATAATGCTTTTTTCGGATTTTGGTCAAAATATTTGTCCGTAAATACCCGCCGAGGTGATGAAACAACCGTTAAAGGAATGCTTTCATGTGGTGCACATTCATACACGATGTTCAATTTAATAATTTCTTCATAATAATCCCCTCAACTAAAATGAAATAGAGTAAGGAAAAGTTGTAGAGCCGAAAAATGTAAAGATTTACATTTTGAGTTAAAGCAAAACGTAGATACTGACTCAAAATCCGGGTTGAAACCATATAATATAAACTGAACGCAGAACGTTAACGTCTATATTATGCATGAACTCAAAATTCAGTCATCGAACGAATTCCGCAAAACAGGGAACTTTTTGGTGATACAAAATGTAGACTGACGCAAAATGTAAATACCAGACCTGCTTTAAAATTATCCAAATAGGGACCACATGATAAGTTCAGGCTCATTGTGCACGTGCCGACCAGAGATAAATAAACTGTATCGTGAAATATGAATCGATAAGGGTATTTTTTTGTGGAAGATAGATTTCTTGAAGTTACACAGTAACATATATATATATATATATATATATATATATATATATATATATACATATATATATATATATATATATATATATATATATATATATATATATATATATATATATATATATATATACTTGTATATGTATTACGATTAGTGAGAGTTTGGAGCATTAATACATCATTAATGATATTGTGATTTGGACAGAGGTTTTATCATTTTCAGTCTTTAATACTTAGACTATGCTTGTTGCAGGATCAAAATAAATAATTGTTTCTGATGCATCAGGTGGTGGGAATTTTTTTTATAGAATTTTTGATAGGAAAATCTCTGTATCAATAGTCAGAAAAGGCAGAATTAACTGAAGGGGAAAGTTTCAGATTGAACCCCATTCACCCAGTTTATTATCTGATGTGGTGTTAACATTTTACGTCAGTCTACATTATATATCACCCCAAAAATGTTTTGCAAAATTTATTCGACGACTACATTTTGAGTTGACGAAAAATGTAGAGGTTTACTTTTTGTGTTCAGTTTATATTATGGGGGTTTCAACTCTGATTTTGAGTCAGTATCTATATTTTGCGTTAAATATATTAATGTCTTCACTTTGCTTTGTTTTCATTTTACGGCTCTACAAAGGCATAGTAAGGTAAAGTTGAATAAAATGAAACGAAACAAAACAAAATGGAAAGGACAAATATTGGGCATTTCACCCCATGCCAGGTCAAATGTTAGATCTACCAAAGCGTTATATATTGATCCCCGCGTGTTGTTGTTGTTGGTCATTTTCTAGAAAGACAAGCTGTAATATACTATTACTTAATGGCAACTCTTATCTGATATAGCTCGGTACCTTGTAAAACAGACAATTGTTGCATAATATCTGATGCGAATAGTGTCAGTCTTGATTTCTTTCGTACCTACAGACACCTCCTTTCTCAGTAAAATACCTTCCTCAAATACTGTCTGGGTACAAGTGGGAAAACGGGGCACCACTTTCAAAGTTTCCACAGCTGTATACTTGGAGGCATCACCGAATCCATCACGACAGGAAATACCTGCAGTACGAAAAATCTATTGGGATCACTGATCAAATGTGTTGACTTGTCTAAAATTGCATGGGGATCTGGCCACTTGTAAGCGGCTTTCACCCTTTCCCTTTAACTAAACAGGCATATTTTGCAGAAATAGAGACAAATTTATATTAAAGATACAGACAAATTTATAGTATAGATACAGACACATTTACAGTTTTTATCGATGAATCGGGAAATAAGAGTCAAATGAGTTTTTATAATTGCGTCTTTTGAGCGTGATTACTCCAAATAATACTCCAACATGTTTATGACATTTGATAAAATTATGAGATCTATATTCGCGTTAAGAGTGCGTATATCTTTACTTTCATCCATCAGAGCTACTTTCACACATCTGCTGGAACTGACAATGCACATCCAGGGACATAAAACAATTGGACTGGGAAAAAATGTAATTCAAAAGAATATTTCGGTTTCATCCTATTGCATGAGTGCAGTCCTGTGGGTTTACTTACCCATTTTTAGCCGTATGGTGCCTGCATCGCTCAATGAATGCCAAATAATTTGGTTAGTATATATGATATACATGCCATCCAGGTAATTTTCATGCCACCTCGCAGGATACTGAAACTCTTTAGGAAATACGCATGTGCCTGCATATATAAAACACATAGCTTCAAAGAATAACAAGCCTAGCGCACAGTTTCTCAGATGTTCACTGTTCCACGTTCAATTGGAACATAATTATCATATAACCATTTGTGTTATGAAATTTAACAATAATAAGGTTGAATAATATTCGTTAACGATATCTCGAGTATCATTTTCACAAGTAACATCCCCGGAACTGATAACCTATATCAATTCACAAAATATTCTGCCCAATCTGAAAAAAACTGATTTTGTGTGTGTGTGTGTGTGTGTGTGTGTGTGTGTGTGTGTGTGTGTGTGTGTGTGTGTGTGTGTGTGTGTGTGTGTGTGTGTGTGTGTGTGTGTGTGTGTGTGTGTGTGTGTGTGTGTGTGTGTGTGTGTGTGTGTGTGTGTGTGTGTGTGTGTGTGTGTGTGTGTGTGTTATCTTACCCTCTACCTGGAGGTACATCTGGAAAAAAAGGACAGTAATAAAGATTTTAATAAATTACCACAGTACATACGTTTACAGTTTTTTTCCAGCTTTTAAATGAAAAATATTCAAAAATGTTTAACTGCCATATACGAATGGACTTCAAAATTAAAATACAAATCTTAAGAGAAATATGGAAGATATTTGATTTTTTTTAAAGTGTAAGGCCAGCGTGTCAAGAATGTGCCGAGCTTTCATATTAAAATAATTTAGTAAATGCAGGGTCGCTGTTATTATTTTTTTTAAATAAAGGTTCCACGTTTTATCTGGGCCACCATACGCCATAAAGGTATCTCTTGCCACTTTGACCATTTCTTCCTGTGTAAAACAAACCATCATGACAGCCTGCCAGTATTTTTCTAGTGGTTCCACAAGTGACTAACCAAATATTCCACACGTGAGCATAATGGTTTTGCTCAAATATCTAAGCTTTTGCTTTAATTTTTGCTTCGTTCTGATCGGAACATTTGCACATGTATCGATCTTCTTGTTGAGTTAAGTTAAAATACAATTGCATTCCTCAATGTATTCTTGCCGTTTAATTATGTGGTCTATTGTACGTGAAGTGTTCTACTTCCAACCTTTGCTAAAGTATGTTCATAGCATGCCTTTTACTGTTATGATTGGCATATTTTGCTCTGGGTATTATAACATACAAAAAAACTATATTAAAAAATACCACCATATTTGTGATTCTTTGTACCTGTAAAAATGTTATAATAATCCAGATGGTGCAAAGTCGTACCATTGGATTGATTGGAACTGCATTACCAGTCCTGAAAAAGTGACAAAACATTAAATCCATCAATATCGACATCATTTGTGAAAGCAGCAAATAGCATATAACGGTACATGACAATAATATACAAACCTTATTCCACTGAAATATCTATTTTCATGACCAGCAATGTGTATTGTCGTCTCTTGTTTGATTGCTTCAACTTCGATGGACGTATATCAGAATTTACCACATTGTGTACACAAAACACGCACATTGGCATGATCAAATTGATTGAATTATTCTGAAACAGTAGGGATACAGTCACAACTCGTCCAACATTGCGATGGTCATGAATGAATCAACACCTGATTTCCGTGTTTGCCCTACATTTTTCTGTCAGGAATTTCTTGCGTATTAACACTTCTGTTTCTTAATATAAAGATGCTATATATTACAGCTCACTGTAATATTACACAGAGCAATCAGACCTTCATGTACATCCAATAAACAAATAATATGATGAGCTTAGTGGGTCCCAGAATACACGAAAAAGGTCATCATTGGGAGATCATTAAGTTAGTTTGCTTTGCTACAATGTAGTCTCGCTGCCTTGAAGTCAATGCGACTTTAGCTTTGTGACTGCCAAGTTTCGGTCAATAACGATGGCATGGCATGATGAGGCAGTCAAGTTTACAGAGAAACGAGGGCAATCTATTTTGGTGTTTTCGGAATAGCGTTACCTTGAATTTCGCTCTTCTCCTAAATCTTTGAATAATTAAAGAAATTGCCTGTGTTAATTAAAGCGATAGACGGTATAGATGAAGCAGAACACTAAGAGCTCTGAGTGCACCTTCCTTCAGTGGCCACGGGTTGAATATCCCTTCACTCCCAGCAGAAACATGGTGATTAAATTCTGAATATTTTTATTCTGGTGTGCTGCAGCGCTAAATCGCGACATTTTTTACCAGACTGTGTGGACTTTTCTCAGTCAAGTTGCCACCTGTGTTAAACTTGGACATCTTTTTCTTGGAGGGATCTAATGCCGATGTATCGACTTGCAACGTTTTTACCGTTACACGTCACCATAAATGGTCCAGTGTCGTAAATGTCGTCTGTTTCTTGTTTTCATAAAAGAATCACGTGGGCAATTAGTCAACATTTTTTTTGTACGCCGAGGAAAGGTGTTGACTCAGCCTCTAGAGGGTTGATAAGCGAGACCTCTCTTTCACGTGGAATCTGTGTATTTGGGTTGGTTCAACATGTTGTCTACTCTTACCAAACCAGTTGACCTTGTAATCTTTAACTTGCTTACTCTTATTTATGAAAGGGAGTTACAATATACCGTCCTGAATAGTATTGTGCTCTCACGACAGGAACGTTTTCGCGGTGGTCTTTCAGATGATTGTCAAGGATGATGACATTAAGTTGTTTTGCTTGACTCGGGTCATATTTACTGTTTAATCATTTTTTTTTTCATTTGGAGTTAATCATGCTGTTCATTTTTTCCAAGTTACGATACCATTTTTTTTCTTTGCTTGTGCTAAGCAAAGTCACATTAGGAACCTTCAAAATCGTACATACAGACTTCCCAACGGCACACCATCCGAAAACTGCTCAGCATGTGGTGGGGTGTTTTTTTCAAATCATTATCCATAGATTATGATTTTGTCTGCCATTAATAAATATTCGATTAAAGCCACATGTAAACTGCATTAAAAATATAAGATATGAATAGCCGAATGAAAATTGATTTTCAGTTGTATGCTGGTCTTTTTAATTGATGCTACACGTTTTGCACAGCTACTGATGAATGATTTCCCATACTGTTGTATATATTAATATTACGATATCGATAATCTATATTTTATTGTAAATAAGTGTACTGGCATTTCGGCTATAATTGACATGATATGTGACAATAGGATCACATCATTACTACATTCATGTTTTTGGGCGGTGTCTCCTGCGATTCTGCTGTGAACTACAAAAATGGCGGTTTTCGCCAAAGTCACCTGCATGTGTCTATGAACCCCTGGTTGAACCACGCCATGCTTTGAAATGCGCAAACTGTTAATAAACATCATATTAAAATTCATTTGTAGCCCAAACGAGGCTTTGCACTGGGTCATATATTTAAAACAAACATGTCTTAAAGGAGCTGACCGAAGTGATACCTAAACTCATCCGTGGATCCTACTGCTGTCAGTTAATTCACATTCTCGAATGTGTTCTGCAGATGCAGTGGTCACTTCGTGTTATTACATATACTTTAAAAATTGTAAAATGACAATTTTTCGAAATTAAGTGTGCTTACAGTATGATACGTCCGGTGTTAATTGGATGGACTCATTAACGCAGTCAATTTCAATATTGTCATCATGTACACATCGGACGTAAAGCATCGCCACACAAAAATAAAAATGAAAGTAATCTAGTTGGGTTTGTAGCATTCGCTATCGGATTATTTTTTGTCAGATTTTCCCTCGACAAGCGAAAACATCGTAAAAAAATTAACAACTCGTACCACTAATGCTATCTACGACTAACAACTCCCTTTGTACTCTCTTATTTCCTGATGTCCAAAAAATTGACAAATCGAATCTACGAGTCAAAAATCGTGATAACAAGAATGGTCTTGATTACGAGATTTAAACACGTAATTACGGAGATCCGGGGGTAAAAAGGTATAAATATAAGATCAAAGTAGTTTTTTTCAAATCCTAATTTCGGAACAAAATTTCGCAATTACCCTAACTATTAGGACACGAAAAGGTGAGTAACAAGATGAAAATTACTGCATAAAAATTAGTCGTTTGCGTGATGCCACTCCTAAGAAGAACAAAAAAAAAAATTCAAACCACAAAAAAACAATTAACACCGGTTTGCTTGCCCTGCTATGGTTGCTGACGGCAAAAGGGCTTCACGTCGCGTTTGCAGTTTAAATAGTATTGTCAGCTTGGATGTATGATATATATGCAAACAAACAAGTGGTTTGACGATTTTCTTGAGGTGAATGTTTTTTGTATGAGTTGGCCACAGGTATCTTTACCTAATACAAGGCATATCTTTATCTTAATACAAGACAATACCAGAATTAGAAAGAGATGCAGTCAGTTGAAGCACAACATGCATAAAATTGGCATCGCGAGTTCTCCTAGTTGTGCTTGAGGCGCCACAGTAGAAAATTCCTACCATTTTTTCTTTGAACGTCCTCGCTTCATTACCGAACGTAACACTCTTCAAATGTTTATTACAGCCGAAGCTCCATTTACATTAAATACAGTACTAAATGGAAGTTTACAATGTTCAAAAGCCGCTAATATAGCTATCTTGAATCTGTACATACGCACATTATCCGCACTGGCAGATTCAGCTGAAGCCCGCACTGGTTTCACTTGGTAGTTTGTATATACAGTTAATATTACGAATTTTGTTATATAGATATGGGGAGGCCTACCATTTAAGTGGCCACGTGCGGGCAAATACCATAACTTTTGTAAAAGACTATTTCAAAGACTGTTTGTATCATTCATCTCTTACAGCAATGCAAACTACTCATTACTCGGACCACCATCTGTGACGTCTGGTGGTGTAATTATCTTGTATTCTGTTATGTGTCCGTTAATGTACTGTCCTGTGGTTTGTGCCATTACCTTTTACACCATACTCTGTATTTTACTCCTTTTTTTGCAAGAGGAATTTGTATAGGCTATGCCTGTTTTCCAATTGCCTTTATAAAATATGTTTAAAACAATACAAGACATCGTGATTCTGTCCACATTTGTCATGCTGTAAGATGCTTTTTGTCGGCGGGTGAGTTACACTTAACCGAGAGCTGTTTAGATAGGGAAGGACGATTACGATTTAGGAGGTTGGCAACAGACTATATTTGTCGTCATGTTTTGTCAATATTAATGAAACCCTGTATTTCGTCTAGAGAACCTTCTGCTGATCACTACCGTCCCCATGGAGAATATTTTGTCATCTCTGAAATATGTCGTACCCAGCGTACATGACATAATCAGTGCAATACACATCACCATTAAGTATAGAAAATTTGACATCGCCTCTTTATCCAATGTCACAGGTAAGCTTTCCCCCATATGGAATCAAAATTTAAGTGCCTTTATCTATGCCCACCAGCTGTAATTTCACAATCAAACAGATATCCTAAAATTGTAAACGATCATGTTGCGACCAGTCTATATTAAGCTGTCAATTGTTTTTGTGTAAATCTATCTAAAAGTCAGAAATGGCCGCCTGCACACTCAATCAGCCTAATTTTGAACCATGCACTGATGACATCTAATTAGCCTAAGGTATAGTTTCTTGGAACGTTTAAAAGCACCCAGGAGAGCGGACTAAATTTTGTATTGGCACGTCTTTATTTGACAAGTCGCCAATTAAGACAAGTTGTCTCCAATAGTTTGCTCCTTTTTAAACGACAAAATATTCATTTCAGTCATTATATCAATTCCAGGTTCAAACTTGCCCCTACCCCCCCCCCAAAAAAAATTAATAATAATAATAATAATAATAATAATAATAATAATAATAATAATAATAATAATAATAATAATAATAATAATAATAATAATAATAATAATAATAATAATAATAATAATAATAATCTTCCATTCGAGCATCAGTATGTACGCTAAGCCTTGTATCATCAATTCCCGAATTGGTCCGTGTCAACAGCTTTCCAATGCCCAGGAAAGGTGTTGACGCAGTAGCAAGACAGTATTGAGAGGGGTAATTCTTTTTACTAGTTTGCGAGAAACGCAAGAAACGGTTGGCTTGATGCCTATTCTGTCAAATCCATTGAATTTTTATTGTGCGTACACATCATCACGTCATCTGCGGGTAGAAGAGACAAGTCAGTGGTACAAACTCGCAGATGTTCACACAAAGGAAATGCAAGGGAAACAGACGCAGCTTTATTTTCATTTTTTTATTTATTTATTGAGCTTCAATCAGCAGTACATCAAGATAAAAGGAAAACAAAAAATCACAACACATTAAAACAAATACTGCCGACTTGGAAGAGTCAAACAGGTGAATACACCTATACAAGTTAACTCCCCATCTATGATTTGCAATAAAGAGAAGTACAGCTATCACTGGATAATAATGCTGATGATTGATTAAAAAGGTCAAAGACGATAAAACAAATGCCCGCGTCTAAAATGCAAATATAAAGAGCTCAAGCAGACTATCTTGTGTAAAATAATTTGTCAAATTAAGAAACTTAGTATCATTTATACTTTTAAAAGTTTACAAAAATCGTAAGCAGTCGATCACACCAATTTGCTACCTGCATTTTGGACAGAAACACCTGCTCAGCTATGTACACGTATTGGACGAGTCAAAATACTCTTATTGCAACTTGCTGTAGTAAGTATTAAGTTTACTTTTCAAAACAAGGATAGATTGAGAATTACGGATATGGAAGGGTAAGATGCTCCAGTGTAAATAGAGCGATTTACATAGGATGAACGGAAAGTTTCTGTTTTACATTTGGTTATTTTGAAACGTAGACTATCGCCGGAAGTACGTAAATTTCTCAAGTCTGTTTGAATGGGGAACATATTGAATAAATCTACCTCGTAATAACCATTAACACATTTGTTCAAGAACACAAGATCCAGTTTTTCACGCCTGTAAGATAATGGGAGTAGATTACATTTGGCAAGGCGGGACTCGTACGATTCAGAGAAAGGAGACCCTAAGATGTATCTGGTCGCTCTTCTTTGAATATTTTCCAGCGCCATTAGATTTTTCTTGCTAGTAACACTCCACACAACCGTGCCATATTCAAGATGACTACGCACTAAAGCAATGTAGAGTCTTTTAGTTGCTTCAGGGGCGCTTTGTACCTGCATGTTTTTTTTAATTACACCCAGGGCACGGTTAGTTTTAATGCAACACTTGGCAACATGCTTTGACCAGTTGAGGGAAGTGTCTAATTCGAAGCAAAGGTCATTTTGGGAGGATACCCGATTTGGTCGGGTATTGTTCATACTGTAGGTAAAAACAACAGGAGCGTGGGACCTGCTGACAGTAAGGATGCTGCATTTGTTAGCTTTGAACTTCATACCCCATAATTTACTCCAAGAGACTAGTTTCTCTATATCATTTTGCAGTACACGTGCATCAGCTTCTGAATGAATTTTCCGAAAGCATTTGGGATCGTCTGCAAAAAGGAACATGGTTGTGCCGTTTGAGAGAGTGAGGGGCATGTCGTTAATATATAGTAAAAGCAGGAAAGGTCCCAAAATAGAACCATGTGGAGCACCAGATACGACAGAATTCCATTCAGAATGAGACCCTTCTACTAGGACACACTGCCTTCGACCCGTTATATAACTAGTAAACCAATCGTGGAGATGACCATTGATACCAAAGCGCTTTAATTTGTGCAGTAACAGGTGGTGGGGCATAGAGTCGAAGGCTTTGGTAAAATCGAGATACAATACATCAACCTGAGTCGTCTTATCTAGATTTTCACCCAATTTGTGGACGAAGTCCACCGTTTGAGTGCCACAAGACTTATCTTTAAGGAAGCCATGTTGAAACTGATGGAGTTCGTTCTTGAGCACAGGAAACATGTGGTTCAGAACATATCGCTCCATCAATTTACTTACAATAGTCCTACATAGTAATGATATCGGTCGATAGTAATCAACGTCTTCACGGTTGCCTTTCTTATGGACCGGAATTAAGTTTGCATCTTTCCATTGAGATGGAATTTTACCTCCTTCCATAGATTTTGTAAAAAGGAGTTTCAGAGAGGGGGCTAGTTCAGCTGCACATTCTTTCAAGATGCGACCTGAAATATTGTCAGGCCCAATGGCTTTGTTTGGGTCAAGGTTATGAAGTATTTTCTTTATTGCTTCAGTTGAGAATGTGCTTTGAGCTAGTCTCGGATCTAAAAATGTAGCGAATTCTGGGCAAGGCAGGGATTGACTATCGTGATTAAAGACAGAATAAAAAAAGCGACTAAAGACTGACGCTTTTGTTTCAGGGGTAGAGAATTCCTGTCCAAACCCTTTGATTATATTAGGTAAGTTTCTGCACTTGGTTTTTGCTCTACAAAATGACCCAAACCGTTTGGGATTTTTTTATACTTGCGTACTTAAAACTTCAATGTATTCCGCGTATTTGAGAGCAACCAAGGTTTTCATATCGTTTGTAAGTTTACGGAGTTTGTCTTTCAGGTGTTGGGAATCCGCATTCTTTAATTTTCTACGCATAGTTCCTTTTGTGTTAGACAAGTGAATAATTTCACTGCCAATCCAAGGCGGGGTGGTACTGTCACGCACCTTGACTTTAGGTATAAATTTGTCCACAGCAGTTAACAAAAGGTCACACCAGTTTTGCCAGTTAAGGTCTATATCAGTTTCAAGAAAAAGCTGTTTCGAAAGGAACAAATAATAGGTATTCACGTAGGCCATACCAGTCGGCTTTTTTGAAGTTATATACATAACGTGGGATCTTTGCTGAAAGTCTAGTTGCAAATGATCTGAATCCACAAGACAATTGGAAGCTGAAACGTCACCAATAGATTCTGGAAAGTTAGAAAAGCAGCGGACGTTGTTGAACCAGTACAATGGCCAGATACTGTTGGGCGCAAACATGTATGCCCCGTTTGGTTTAATTCCCCTGTACACCCTCCGTCTGATGCGTGTGCACTAGGCCAAACTACAATCCTTCATTGCACAGTAGCTCAATTAACCGCTTCTGAAGAGGGGTGCGTTATGACCGCTCGCTTGTCTGCATGATCAAGGAACGTACGCCCCTTGGCATGATAAAAAACACAGTGCAGACCGCCCGGTGCTAATCATCTGGATTCAAGGTCATCTGGTTATAGACACGTTCCAAGCCAATACGCTCCATGCATAAGTTCACCAAGCGGGAAAACCCCGACAGTTGTCCCATTACGAAAGCGAGGCATGCGGGCTGATTTTTTGCTACCAGATGGCGCGCTGTGTACCTTATCAAAAGTGGTCACGATAATGCATGATGGCGGACACTAATCTTGTTCATGTCAAAATGAACAGAAAAGCAGGAAACGGGCAAAATACAGGTGTATAGAAGTTTACCATTGTAGATCGTTGGCGGACGGAGTACAGAATGCATTTATGGTTAGAACGTTGAGTGACAAGGTGAATTATCATGGTAAACCACCACTGACTGTTGTGTAGTGGGCTGTAATTTTGATACCAGGAAGAAACGTCAAACCAGGGACGTGCTATTCTAAATAGCACTTCCCTGTTCAAACTGACAAATATCAAAAATAAAAGTGCCGCTTTCTCTCATCCGTCAATTGATATTCCTTTGTCTTTCAAATTCTCTTTCAGCTACCCTAGATTCGGGGGGGGGGGTTGAAGAAATCATGGTCCGTGTTTAACTCTTCGTTACTTGCCGAATTCATTAATGTTCTAGCCTGTGCGGTAAGACTGAGTGGCCCGCAAATTACCCAGAAACCTGTGCGCTCCATCGGAATCTCCGCTGGGGTTCCCCCGCTTGGTAGCATCATGCATAGACCGTATTAGCCAGATTTAGGGGCCTACCTGTATTGTAACAGTATAAGGCCGCAACGTGTGCGACGGGTTTCACTCGAAGTTTTATTTTGCAATGAGTTTTAATTTTAATTAAAGTACTGGAGACAGTCCAGTGAGACTTGAGCTAATTATATATCACACACAAAATAATACTGCATTTAATGTTTACTTTTTGTGTTGTGTTGTGTTGTGTTTCGTGGTTAGAATTTTTCAAATAAAAGGACAGAAGTAAAAGTAAAATTATGGACAGTTTAAAAAACTATTTGAATTGGAAACGTCCTACCAAAAATTTATGACAATGAAAAAGCAGAAGATATTTCCTTATTCGGCTTTTCTGTGTGTGTGGCATGCGCCATGTCGCTGCTTTAAATTCAGGTTCGGTCTCTGAGTATGATTTTCTTCTCGCCTCTATTTTATACTTGAACTGAACAAGTGGATCACGTTTCATTAACAAACAAATTAAACAAGAAAAAATTGCTTCGCGGCAAATCTCTCTAGGTGCCTTAAAAATGAGAAGAGTTTGAATTGCTACACTTTGCCATTGTTCAACACAATCTAACTTTTGTGTATTAGCCTAATTTCCATAAATCAAAATGCTACAATTTTAGTCCTTGGTTCATTGGATGTGGCCATCTGGCAAACGTATATACTGAAGTTTGAATGACACCACTATCTGTTATAGTTTTGAAGCTATTTAAGATCTTAATTTTGTGTATTCACTTAATTTGCCTAAATTAAAAGCCTACAACTTTGGTTCATGGTTCATTGGATGTGTTTATGGCACAAACCTACAAATTGCAGTTGAAATGGTACCTGTTGCTATAAAAGTTTTGAAGTCATTCAAGATTTGGATTTTGTGTATTGGCCTTATTTGCATGAATTTAAATCTTACAACTTTGGTTCATGGTTTATTGGATGCACTGATGTCACAAACATATAGAGTGAAGTTGAAATGGCGCCTCTATCTATGATAGTTTTGTCGCTATTCAAGATTTTAATTTTGTGTATTCACCTAATTTGTGTAAATTAAAACTCTACAACTTTGGCCCATGGTTAATTACATGCGGTTATGTCACAAACTTACAAATTGAATTTGGAATGGCACCTCAACGTATAATAGTTTTGTAGTTATTTAAGATTTAAATATTCTGCATTCACCTAATTTGCATAAATTTATTAGTTTTGGTTCATTGGATGCGGCTCTTTTACATTCCTTTAAATTGAAGTTGGAATGGTACCTCCGTCTATCATAGTTTTGAAGTTATTAAAAAAGTTTGAAAGTTTGTGTATTTATCTTATTTGCATAAATTAAAATTGTACAACTTTGTTTATGGCTCATTGGATGTGGCTGTTACAAACCCATAAATTGAAGTTGGAATGACATCTCTATCCATAATAGTTTTGAAGCTACTCAGGATTTTAAATTTGGCATATTCAACTAATTTGCATAAATTGAAATCCTACAACTTTGGTTCATGGTTCACTGGATGTGGCTTTGCCACAACTTTATAACTTGAAGTTAGAACGGCATCTCGATCTATGATAGTTTTGGAAATATTCAACTTTCAAATTTTTCAATGCCCCTGGCGTAATCAGCAGAACTTCAGATGCCAAATTTGGTAGCGTTCCCAGTTCTGGCCTGGAACATACGCACATACAATAGGTGTCAGTTATGTGTGATCGTGCTTTACTTTTCCTGCTGTGCAAAGGGGTGTAGAATGCAAGTAGGTGACCAATTGTAAACCTAAACAAACAGTAGCGCGGATCTCTCGATATAATGAAACAATGTAAACTGTGACGGTCTCGCATGGGGGCAGTTTGAGGTAACATTGGTTGCAGGGAACTGGTTTCAGTTCATCCCAGGCGTGCACTTGAGGCAGACGTTTTCCCATTAATATTTAACAACAGCAAACATAACCTCAACTGGTTATCAACAGTGCAAATAGACCCTTAATGACTACCTACCATCCTGTAAAGGAAAGATTCTGAAACCATGTCTACAACGATCAGTATATTTTTATTGCTTTTAATGTACTGTTTTATTGCACTACAGACAATCGATCACTTAATAATCTTTAAAAATGTAACGGTGATCTTCAACCATATTATAAACTAAATGTAAATTCTTGGTTTTCAACATTGTACAGACCATATTTATATGCGTCTATTCCCATTGTCATATGCCTCCTCAATGACTTGAAGCGAATGCGTTCAATAGAGGAGAGCAAGAACAGAAGCTTCCACTGCTCTCCTGTAGAGGGCATTTCAGTCGTTCAGAGCTGGAGTAGATTGTTCCCATTACTTTTCATTGCAATTTACAGCTTAATAACTTTAAAACTACTTGTCGCAGAAACAGCAATATTTGTGTGGTGAAATTATGTACAAAGCTGAAATGTTCACATCAATTTTATTCTTGCAGCTTTAAAAGTAGTCTTTAACTTTGAGGTTAACTTAACATACAATCCTATGGGAATACACATCTCTAGTCTTGAAGAATTCTGTGTATTGGATTGTGTATTCAGCTGAATATACAGATAATTGGTGACTGTGACCTATCCTATTGGACGCAGCTCTTCTCATATGGTTTCTCATCAAACAACAATAGGTAAAGTTGAGATCAGCTGAATCATGTGGGTCCCAGTGGAAGGCGCTGTAGGCAGGTTGTCTAGGTATGTGTATTTCCACTAGTTTCCATTGCAATTTGCAAAACTGTTAAATGAATTGAATGTTACTTTAAAACAGAAGCTAATGGGAATACACACCTCTAGCCCACAAGAATGTTGTGCATGGGGTTGTATATTCAACCAAATACACATGCAGTTGCTAATTGCGACCTCTCCTAATACACATCATACAGTCTTAGAATTCAAATGTAAATATACATTGTAAGGAAATAGATCAACGTTGTCCTCGCCCATTTCATGGCAGGTGCGACGCTGCCACTTATGGCATTCACTGAATCCATGTTATCCATGTTGGTCAGCAGGAAAAATTATTGTATCATACAGTAACTATTATATACATCGCCTTTACAAATAATCCGTTACGCCTGTGAAATAATGAAAGAAGCACGCCAGTCTCCATTCTTGTGCCGACCACGGTGACATAATGGTGTACTAGTCTCAAACACAATGTAAGTATTATAATGCTACAGTGTTCATGCTTTGCCTGAATCCTGAAAACACATTCCGTGACTGACTCGACATGAAATGATTGCAACTAAAACGACAGCTCCTATTATAACGACAAGCAGCACAACAAGAGTGACGACTATTATAAACCTCTGTTCCGATTGGCCCACGGATGTTTCTTCGTCGCAGGTTTTACCTTGAAAACCTTCCTTACATTCGCACTTGAACGAGCGATTAACGACTGTACATTTTCCTCCGTTCCTACAGGGTGCGTTTTGACAAGGATCAGCGACTGCAAAACATAGCAAAAGTCATCCGCAGTCTGGTAAAGAGCTTCAGAAGGAAATGAACCATGTACTTCGGACTAAATCAAGGAGGTTGGGCGGAAGTCTACGCTAATTTTGAAAGCATAAATTCTGGTTGCAATATGTATGTTTTCCCCTGTAATGCAACATTTGAGTTAATTTTGGTGAGAAAGAGCAAACAGTTAGAAAACAAATGCTTCAATTCATACCAACGCCTTTTACGGTATTACGTTAAAAATATCTTATGGTCCCAATGGGTACAATGTCTTAATAACCTGTTAAAGGTAACTGCATATCAATTTATATAGTAAGATACTGTTGTAAATGTTGCACATACCATTTTCATTTTGAGGTTCTAGACTAACAGAAAGTGCGCCAACCCTTGTGCTGGATCCTTCATTTTCTTCCGCTAAGTATAAACTAGACATGCTGGTACATAGGCCTACTTTATAAAAGGTTTTTTGTGGGAATTTGAATGTGGAGACATCATGGTAGTAAAGCTGACTACAACTGTCGTGATTAAAAGACAAGTTGTTACTTTATTTCTGTGCATGATTAGGACAAAGTGTCGGCGATTTTGCCCGGTTACGCATGTCCGAGTCATGTAACCCGGAGTTAAATTGATAATCTAGGGCTGCGTGACTTTGGGTTATGAAGCCATTGATTCAGAGTCAAATTAGTTTGCACTTGTCAAGATCAAGTCATGGTCAGGTGACGCCAGGTTACACTGTTGTCTTGAGCGTGTATGGCTGTTTTGTATAGATTCTATTGTGATGTAACTTCTTTCCAATTTACCCTCTTCTTTTCCCTTCCCCAGCATGGCAGTGTGAAGGCAAATATAGGTTCACGCCATGAGAACGAGCAAAGAACGTAAACAAAGACTATAAAACTGCTCATTTCTAATTTGAACAAACGAATTCTAAAATTAGTAGAGGCGGATAAATATTGTGGAAAGTAAAATAATAATAATAATAATAATAATAATAATAATAATAATAATAATAATAATAATAATAATAATAATAATAATAATAATAATAATAATAATAATAATAATAATAATAATAATAATAATAATAAAAGGTTAGGGCTAAGGTCCAGAAGAGGGAAGAAGCCTCGAAAAGAACAAGCAACAATTTCAAATCCAATGTAGAGACAGCAATCAACCAAAAATGCATCGGAAAATTTGAAAGATAAAATTCCTCAGAAGAAAAGATCCCCGAAGACAACTGGTGGAGGTGCCAGTCCAAAGCGAATAGACAGTAAAAGCCATTGTCCGTCAATTCAGTCATCCCTGAAATTCAAGTCACTTTTCAATGCGACAGTTTTTTGCATAAAATATCGGCATTCTTGAAGAATTGCGGTCATTGAAGACTTCTATGCATATTTTTTGTCTTGTATATTATGCTCTACCTATCTTATTTGGTTGCATAAAATTTGTTATCATAAAATAATTGAGAAAATCAAAAGATTATTTTGTTCTGCCTTGACCAGTAAACATGGAGGAAAATATCGAATCCATGAATGCCACCATTTCCTTTAACTAAGAAAGTGTTAAGCCCGCTTTCGAAGGTGTTTGGGCGCAAAAGTGTAATCACATTTACCCTGATGGTAAATACTGAATATTGGTACAGATGAATGAAGTAGGTACTGATGAAACTTTTAACATATGTATTCCATGTGTGGGTGATGAATTTGTTGTGTTACGCATGAAAATATCGTTTCGTGGCATCTGTTCGCTTCGTCATTCTCTTCGCCTTCGGCAGTAGGCTCCCTGGTGCCATACCAGGAAACAACTCCTTTCCCCTCGTGTGTGTGTGTGTGTGTGTGTGTGTGTGTGTGTGTGCGTGTGTGTGTGTGTGTAATCATGGGACCCGCAATTACTCTGCTGGTTGCTCCTGTGTCTCTATGCAACAGACGATCAACCAAATCAAATTTATGCAACTAGTCAATATAATCTTCCACGGTACAGTAAAACCCCCACTTACAACAAAGTGATGTGTACATACACTGGAAAATCGGTGTAACTTTTAGCCTTTAATCCTGGCTGTACCCTGACTTAAATTGTTGGGTTAAATTAAGTAGGGCTTCAGTTTAACCCAGACATGTGCAAGTGAAAATATACCCATTTAACAGGGCTTGACTCCAGCGTCACCGTAAAACCGACCTGATCTGGACATGTGCAACCGGGCAAAATTTTGCTATTTGGTGCACTCGCTTATGTAAAAAAGCTTACAACTCGTTGTGACACTTGGTATTTTGACAGACACTGAAGTCGCTGGCGGTTTGGATTGCTTTTGCCAAGTGGCTGACTTTTGTGTGGTGGCCTTACTTGTCACCTCTTGCTTTGTGGTGGAGTCTGACACAACACAAAAACACAAATACTTTATCATTCAGATACACAAAGATTATAACATAGTGTCGGCGTCAAATTTTGCTATTTCGTGCACTCACAGTCAAAAGCATTTTTCGTTGTTTAACTAGAAAAAACTTACCATTTGTTGTCACAGTGACACTTGGTATTTTAGTGAACACTGACGTCGCTGGCGGTTTGGATTGCTTTTGCGTAGTGGCCAGCTTCTGTGTGGTTGTCCTACTTGTCACATCTTGCGTCGTGGTAGAGTCTGATACAACATAAGAACACAACTACAGATTTACAAACAACATGTTAGCAAACATTGTAAACCACCGCCAATCGTGCATTTTAAACATCTCATTATAACAACAAAGAGACGGAAGTAGAGTCTTTTACATTTTCAATCTTCGAACTTCATATCAAGAACATCACGGATTTACGTTCGACAACCCATCACCCATGGCTAGATGTTATACGAAAGAAACAAACGTAAATGTCTTATACTATTGACACCCTCTTGTTCAACATCGCACCTCCTGTTCGCGCAGTCTCCGGGGTAGCTGGTTTCGCGTCAATGGAAACAATGGTTAACGTATACATTTAAGGCTACAAACTATGACGTCATGTGAATGGTGTCCACGTGTCATTCAGCCTGCTATCAAATATCAGTTTTACTGAAGAGCTTAAGAATTACTGTAGTTAGTAAATAAATATATAAATAAACAAAGTCAATCAATATATCACAACTATTCACAAATCAAGAAGAATTGTACTGAATGCAGGTATGAAATTAAGTTGCCCATTGCCTGACAAAAAAAAATATTCAAGTACCGCTGCGGCTGTGGTTTTGCACAAAACAAAATAGCCCTGGTCATGATCGTTCCTCGATGCGCTTGCGCACACAGTGCCCAAATCACGCGAGGGAAAGCTGTTGCCTCAGTCTACAACCCATTACGGAGAGAGTTAATTATTGTATGTTCCGTCTTCCGATGAATAGAGCTATATTAATATTGTATTCATTAGCATATCTGACATTAAATACAATTATATATTATGTAACCACGACTTCGTAGTAACAACTACATGATGAAATCCCGAAACAGCTGATCCTTCAGCACAGCATGCCGCCGCTGGATGATACTAAACTGACTGTTCCACCCATTTTTACATCAGTAATCCGGGACGGTAAAATTCCGTAAGTGATAGATAACATTAGCAACGTATTGTGCGCACTTGTGGGGTTGACCTACCTAGTGACTCAAATGTGAACTTCCTGAAAGTTGAGCCTTCAAATGTACCGAACTTGCTATAATCTGCATTCTCGTAACAGAAAGCTCTTTCTTTGTTGCCAACATCCAGCGACAAGTGTGTCTTGGCACCCTCCGTTTTATATCTCTAAACAGACCACACACAACATTAAAACATGTGGCATTCTTGTCTGAACATTTCACCGTGTAGAACGAATTAGATTTAAGAAATGTCATCTCTTTGTTAAGAGGACAGACGTTCGACCCACATATGATATCAAGCCGTTTTTACGTTTTGCTGTAACAAGATTTTCAAATCCCTGGTATCAATGAAACCAGATCATACTCTATTCACATGTGCGACACAACCCAGAGGTAGGTTGGTTTGCATTATAGCTGCAAAGCCGTCGGGGAAGACCTAAATATATGCAATGAAAGCGATCGCCGGAATTTTTTCATGCGGCCTGAAGTTCATGTTTCTTGTGAATGCATTAACAATGAGCCCCTGACAGAATTCAAAGCGTTTCATGTCCACTATTTTTATTAAAACCTAATATTTTTCTAAATTATTATCGGTCTGCCTGTATAAATGTTTCGAAGTACAATATAATTAAGTAATTGAAGACCACCAATATCAGAAACTTCCTTACAATAAGACTTGTCGAGTAGGTTTCAAAATGATTACTACATTTAGAGCATTCAAGATGAAAGTCTGAACTAAGACCACCCTGAACTAAAAACAACTGTCATGTCAGTACACTGAATATATACATATATGTACTATGCATGCATAATTTGAAACTCAGGAAGTGAGACAACGTGTCGTAGTTGCACCTAAAACGGGTCTTTATGTTAAGTTGGCCTTAATTTTAATCTTTTCTTTTTTGCATGTACATTTATTTATCTTGAATATTCACGGCCATAAGAAAAACTCTAAGACTGTTTTCTCCAAAAACGTAATTTAACTACATAAAATATATACATTGTACGTGTGTATGTTTTAGTACAATATATGTACACGTTTATGTTCATGTATGTGTGTGTGTGTGTGTGTGTGTGTGTGTTTGTGTGTGTGTGTGATATTTTGGTATGTTTGTTACATTACCGCACAATAGAACCTATTAATGGTGTCTTTCCGGGCCATGATAAGAACTCCACCTCTAGTTTCATTGTTCAGCATGCTGCCAGCCGTACTGGATACACACGTTAATGTTCCACTGAATGGAGTTTCTATTCGAGGAGTACAGGCAAATGTATTATTTTGTCAATGCGTGATTTTTTTATTCTTTGTGTCTATTTCCAATAAAGCAATAAGGCAAATCGTTCTCTCACAAATCAAAATAAACTGCTTACAATATCTGTCTTTTTGTTTCCCTTTCCCCGACCAAGAAATAAAGAGGAATTTTTAAAGCTGCATGAAGCATATGGATTTTAGAAGAAGGAATATGAAAATTAAATTCAAGTTTTTGATCGTATGTAACATATATGGACAGAAAACAATGAACTGCTTTCAGAACTCCTGCTGACAGCCATGGAATGCTTAACTTGTGGGGTCTGCATTTAGACCGCGAGTCACAAGCAACGCTGCATTCATTGGTGTTTGAAACGAAAAGCACACAAAAGACACTAACAAGTATCGCTGGTTACATCACCTAATAAACACACTGTTGTAATTTCATTATTCGATTAAAATCCTTTCAAACCAAAACAAAGTTTCTACAAAGACGAATTATATTTTAAAAAGAAGTTTTGTGACGCAAAAATTCACAGTTATCTTTACCATAAGTAGGGCTTCCCGAAAAGCAACTCTTTATATTAATTTCATTGCCAGAAACTGTCGCAATTGAATTGGCGTCTCCCTTGCATTTATTCTGAGACGATGAATCCGATGAATACATCACTTGGTATTTGCCAACAGTGAAAGGACAGGTTCCGTTACTGAAATCAAAGGGATCTGGAACCAAACGCATAGTACGGGTCACAATTCCTTTTGCCTAAACATTTGTGTGTCTGAGAAGCTCGTGCTTGTTAAAGGTGGGTAACGTCAAATTGCGAGATAAATGTGTTCTGCTACAAATGATACTTTTTTGTGAAAAAAAAACTTTAAGAACAGAAACTGAATTTATTTGTCAGAATACTACCGTGACAAGACTGATAAAGTATTGGTGATGTGCCAAAAACTTAAATATCCCCTTCCAACACCGCCTGAGAAACCATTCGGACATTCAAATTGTTTTGAGTGCGTAGCAATGGTTGATGACATGTACGGGCACAGGCTCCTGTACAACAAAACCTTTATAACTTGCTGTTTTCGTGTAAAATGGATCCTACTGTGCCATACTGATAAACAGTAAAACGGTTATAGTACATTCAGATAAGAGATACTTCGTCCTGTGCGGTTTTACAAAAAAAAAATTATTAACATCAACTTATCACAACTTTGACAAAGACTTTAACTGGTCTGAAGTTATAACTGCGTCCGCGCTGCACTTATACAATGTAATGTCTGCATTCGCCTCATTATCATTTCCCGCTCATGTGAAAATTGTCACCTGTCTTGATATTTTAACTTAAATTTATCGTTAATAAAAAAAACCATTTTGGTAATTGTACATTTGGCCAGTTATGATAGCACGCTGCATGTCAGTAGCTTTCCTATGGGGTTGTGTGCAATGCACCAAAACCACCCCAATGAAAACTGATGGTTCAGTCTAAGAGCCCCAGAAAGATATAATACAGTATTTCACGTATGTACTACCTGTACTTACATCTGACCAATACCACCCACTTCGACACTGTTGTCAACTTGGTTGGGCATGATGTGGCATCGGTTGTAAAGGAAGCTGCGATGGAACAAATATTTACTAAGAATATACCAACCAAGGTGTAAGCCTTAATTTTGTGTGTGTGTGTGTGTGTGTGTGTGTGTGTGTGTGTGTGTGTGTGTGTGTGTGTGTGTGTGTGTGTGTGTGTGTGTGTGTGTGTGTGTGTGTGTGTGTGTGTGTGTGTGTGTGTGTGTGTGTGTGTGTGTGTGTGTGTGTGTGTGTGTGTGTGTGTGTGTGTGTGTGTGTGTGTGTGTGTGTGTGTGTGTGTGTGTGTGTGTGTGTGTGTGTGTGTGTGTGTGTGTGTGTGTGTGTGTGTGTGTGTGTGTGTGTGTGTGTGTGTGTGTGTGTGTCATTTCATTTCAAATCAAATCAAACTGTGTCGCTGACAGATTTTTCATCCCCGGGGACCCGTTCGTCGGGTCTTCAAAAACTTTAAAACAGCACAATAAAACTGCTCATATTATATTTTTCGTAAATGACTATGCACTGCATACAAAGCCAAAATTCTCCAAATCCACGCACACGTCGGGCAAAGAATAGCATACTACTATGCAATGCCATGCAGCTTCAAAACAAGAATACATTAGAAACCGGTACTTCGAGCGATGCAACTATTAATAGTAGAAAAGAACAGTTACTGTATAAAACATAACATCTGGAAACGCTGGTCTTGTAATCATCAAGGTAATATCAGTTGTATACAAGTCACATATCCCAGCGCATGTACCTTGAACACTCAATTCCATCGGTATTAATTTGTTGATTCTTCTATCTGTCATTTTTTGCCATCAAAAGAAAAATGAGGGCCATTCTGGAAGTATTATAGACAAAGCTGAGAAATGCAACACTCCTAATTAATCACTGCTTCGACCTAAAGGTGACGCCTTGCATTATACAGTTCAGGAACACTGCGTCTCTGTTTGCTGGACAATGAGTGCATAAAATTATGCATTACACGCGCCTACAATATTAGCAAACAAGTTTACTTTTAACGCGAAGAAGTCGTTTCTTCTCTAAAATATTAGCTTGGTTATCACTGCTCATGCTGCCATACATACGTGGTCAGGTCGCATGCAAAAATTGTGTTGCGTTAGTTTCTTACCTAATGCCTTTTCTCTCCGTAGAAGAACTTGTCCATTCGTATTCAACCTGGTTTCAGCGCACTCGGGTGATTTAGACTGACCAAGTGATTCGGCGGATATATATTTTGAAACATCACCAAGTCCCCCGTGACAAAATGTTTCTGTAATTGGAATTTCGCAGACTCACATATAAGGCGTATACATTTAAGCTATCAAACGTCGATTACGTTGCTAATTTGGGAGTAATATGAAAACATTGCTGCTATTGTATGAGCTTGGGCAATGCCTTAACTTTTATCGTTGTACTTGCACGTCCTTGCATAATAAGAAAAACTGTGCCGGCTATCACGACCTGGAAGGCCCTTTCATTTTACAACTCAACGTCTAGCTCCAAACCGCACGAGAAAAGTGCGCTTAAGTGGGCCAATATGGAAATACAGTTAAAAATCATAAAAACTTAGCGCAAATTAAAGAAGTTGTAAAGATTCTATGAGGAAGTTTAAAAAGCTGAGTAAAACCGAAATGATTACTATACAAGTCTGCAACAAACGTAACCTAATACGAAGGCTAATGTTTCAGCACTTTGAGGACATCGCCTTCCTGACTACGATAAATTAATGGGTTATTTGTAAGTTATGTTATCTGAAGCAAAAGTTGTTGTTATATGAAGAACTTCGTTAGAGCGTGAGATAGAATCTTGGAAGTACCCATCTTATAAATTCTTTTCCATTTACCCATCTCGTACTTAAAAACGAAACTGGAGCAAAAGATATTCATCAGCATTAGTATTACCGCAAGCACTATAAATTTCAACTTTAAGGAACTTAAGCAGTGAAATCAATGACGTTTCAAACTACAGTTTCTGTAATTGTAACGCTGCATTTCTATATGCATACCTGTGGATGTTATCTGCTGAACAATATTCATAACTTTTCCCAGAGACATAACATGACGTTTGGAGCCACTGCCTCTGCCAAATAAAGCTGGAGTTCGTTCTTTTTATTTGGAATAGGACAATTTAGAGAAAATTGACAGTCACAAGTAGAATAGAGCATGGTATAGTGCAGGGAGTGCTCACATACCTGTATTTAAAGTTTTATGTCAACTTGTTCTAAAAGTACGTACATACTTCAGTAACTCTTCCCTAAGATCTAAAATTATGAGAAGTTTTTCTTAGAATACCTATGTTTGTCAAAATCCGATACCCGTTGTGTTGCTAAGATTATCAAACGTCCTCATGTATGATCTTGAAAAACAAATTACTTGTAGGTACAATGATGTTTGTCTAGCTAGTTCTCGTCAGTAGCAAGAACACTACGGGAAGTAGCTAATCATCCATCTGGTTTAAATGTTGCCTGCAAGTGACATACAGAACTCAATATTAGGTTCATTGATATCCCAGTCCTTCTTCCCGAACTGTCCTTGTACTTATTTGGTCACCAACAATACATGATCACCACTTTAATGAGTTGTCCTGTTACACTAAGCACCATGAGATGATAATTTGATTATTATAAAGACTGCGGGGTCTCAGGAGATTTTGATACCTCTAAACAAGGTCCAGTTTCAAAACTGTCACTTTCTGTTTATTCTGATAAATGAGCATGAAATGTGGAACATGGTCATTCAAACATATGTATAGTATCGAGTAAAAGCAAGACTCCCCCCCTAACACACACACACAAAGGTTTGGTAGAAACTTTCTGCAGTAAGAAAATTTAATTTTTTCCAAAGTAATCTTAACTTACGGGTATCAGCCAATGAAATGTAGTTCTGCAATGGACGCTCTTTTTTCTTTTCCCATATTAGTCCAGGTAAGTCTTAATTCATCTACTTCACTTCGTAAGGCTTTTTACAGGATAGTGATCTATATCAGATATACTATCAAGCAGACTTGCAAAGAGTTTTCTCTAGGCAATGAAGGTGAAAAGGCAAATGCAAGCAGTGGCGTCACACGTGATGGAAATTAAGTCACCAATTATCAATGGCGCAAAGTGAGTGTGCCAGGCTGTTGTGGCCGGGGCTCCTTTAATCACTCAAATGGGCTTGACGTGCCATTGGATTCTCTACTAAATGTTCTACACGTGTACTTTAGTATTCAGGCTATACGGGCACATTCTCTAAACGCACAACTACTTCCAGCCGCGACATCCTTTCCGGAACCCCAACCTTTATCTTTAGGAATACTGAAGCAGTCTCCAAGGATACCTTGAAGAAGGCAGGATATTCAAAGAATGGTACCCGGTAAATAGGTTTCCGATCATTAAAGGCAACCTTAAAAAGTCCAAATGGCCGTGGCAAGCTCGGACGCATATTGCATGCAGCATTTCTCTCTCTCTCTCTCTCTCTCTCTCTCTCTCTCTCTCTCTCTCTCTCTCTCTCTCTCTCTCTCTCTCTCTCTCTTATACTTATACTTTAATATATTGGTCAAATAAATGAATTAAATTGAAGTGTAGAATTTCAAATTGTGCTAATTAGGGGCACCTAAAAATTTAAAAGTCCAAAATCTGCAAAACTTTTATACATAGAGATGCCATTCTAACTTCCATTTATAGGTTTGTGGCAAAGCTGCCTCTAATGAACCATGAACGAGAGTTGTGGGATTTTTATTATGCAAATTAGGTGAATACGCAAAATTTAAATTTTGAACAACTGCAAAGGTACTGTATAATCAATTGTATTCCCGAGCATACACTTTCACGATTTAGCCTCAAAAGAGATTTTCGTGTGTTTTATTGTCCCTAAATGCCACCACAAAAAAGGATTAACTGCATGAGCCCCCCCCCCCCCTCCCCCCTTAGTTTTTTTATATTTTATTTAAAGTACTATGTAAAAGATGTTTTTGTGTTGTGACTTTATTAGATTTAAACTGCAAAATTTTTCGCGAGTATAGTATTCCCGAGTAGGGTCTACTCGGAAAAATTCGGGAATATTTATCCCTCACGAAAATTTATGATTATACAGTGTTGTAGATAGAGGTGCAATTCCAACTTCAATTTATACGTTTGTGACATAGTTGCATCCAATGAGCCACGAACCAAAGCTGTACAACTTTAGTCTATGAAAATAAGATGAATACACACAATTTATATCATGAATAACTTGATTAAATTTCAAAACTATTATACATGGAGGTGCCATTCCAACTTCAATTTGTAGGTATGTGACATAGCCGCATCCAAAGAACCATGAACCGAAGTTATAGACCTTCAATTTATGCAAAGAAGGCAAACACAATAAATTAAAATCTTGAATAGCTTCAAAACTATTGTAGATAGTGGTGTCTTTCAAACTTCAGTTTACAAGTTTGTGACATGGCCAAATCCAATGAACCAAAAACCAAATTTGTAGCATTTTAGTTTACACAAATTACGCTAATACACATTTAGATTATGCTGAACAATGACAAAGTGTATCATTTTAAACTGTTTTCATTTTGAAGGCACTCCAGACGTATTCGCTGCGAAGCGAATCTTCTTTTCTAGTTATAAGGTGCTTTCACTACAACTCCCAGCTCTGTTGACTATACCCCCAGCATTATAAACAGGGAGCACTGCACCTGCTCTATAATGTGAAAAGTACAACGAAGCATTTACCACAAAAATATGTTTCCCTTTATTTGTAACGCCCTGCAATTCCTGCCCGACACATTTGATTCTTTTTTTTTTTATAGGGCGCCAACTTGGGGGGGGAGGGGGAGGGGGAGGGGCGGGAGCTACGAGAGGTATTTAGCATGAGTAAATCACATGACACTAAAACTTACTGATGTATGGGATCTCAGTCTTCACAGGTCTTTCAAGAAAATAGTCGGAGGTAAAGTTGAACACGATGGCATCATTGACGATGTTGCTATGGTATAAGTACCAGAGCGAAGGAAACTGGACCTCTGTTGGGTATGTACATGTACCTGTTTTGAAAAATGAAAAATGAATAATGGACAACTATTTAACAAAACGAAATCTTACAGATGATATAAAAATGACGTTCAGATCCTTTATTTATTTATTTATTTATTTATTTATTTATTTATTTATTTATTTATTTATTTATTTATTTATTTATTTATTTATTTATTTATTTATTTATTTATTTATTTATTTATTTATTTATTTATTTATTTATTTATTTATTTATTTATTTATTTATTTATTTATTTATTTATTTATTTATTTATTTATTTATTTATTTATTCATTCATTCATTTATTCATTCATTCATTCATTCATTCATTCATTCATTCATTCATTCATTCATTCATTCATTCATTCATTTATTTATTTATTTATTTGTTTGTTTCTTTTTGCCCAGAATCACTTCCTAGTAGTCAATATCCTATTCCGCAGTTCGAACTCTTTACTCTCCATAAGCTAACCTGTCCCTGTCTAACCTGTATATATATGGAATTACTATTGTCTATATTGCACACGTTCCTCTGTAAAATTTTGACATAGGCTGTATCAGCCCAAATAAATTAAAGGGTCTTCAGCGGGTAACTACTCAACATGTTTCGGAGCCTTTTACCCGTACATGTCTCCCTGAGTAGCGGCTCCTTGCCTAAGCTAAATATTCAGCAAAGACAACCCACATAATAATGAATAAATATGAACGTGGCAAATGATGAATTAGTTCAATATGTGAAGTTTTGCTTGTAAATGCAGAGCTTCATATCAAAGAAGAATACCTGTCAAACAAACCATAATTACCAAATTTTCATAGTACAGGTTCAGATAAGAACAATTTGACTTACCCCTGAACCAAAATGTACCCTTTCTAGCGAACCAAAATGTACTCTTTCTAGCTGGACAGCTTTTCCTAGTTAAACCATCCGCCAATGTTTAACTGAAGTGGAAACAAGCTGGGGCATTATATTGAGTCCCAGTGATTGTAAAATAAACAGTTGCAGCTAGACCACCGGTACAAACCAAGGAAAATCCTAACAAGGACTGCAACAATGTACATCCTGCACCAGAGATGTAAAACAAACTCCATGATGACACCTACTCCTCAAACAATTAAGCTCTATTTAACTGCCAACCCTGAGTCAATGTGTCAACTTAATGTGTCAGGTTTGTGACACTTGAGAAAATACAGTCAATTTTGAGTAATGTTTTAATAGTGAGTAAGTGTGCATTTAGGCATGTCAGAAAAGAATGGAAGTCATTAGCATTTATGCCAAAAACATGCTATCAAAACAATTTTTATCAACAGGATTTTAAGTACAATTAGGCAAACATGCAACTGTCGTAGGCCGCTTCTTGCTACCTGTAGCCCCTGGGGGTTTACCTAATAGAAAACATGTAAGCCTAAAATGTCTGATAGTGAATATTAAAACAGAAAGATGCCAAAAGATAAAGTTAAGAAGCAAAACAGACAAGTCTAAAAACTGTAGATTATTGCGGCCAAACTTTCTAATAATCTTTGGATGTTAACAGTAGAATTATAGGGCAAGTCAGAAAAGAATGGAAGTCTTTTGTATTTATGTCAAGAGAATGCAATGAAAATATTAACCAGATATCAAGTACGTTTATTTATTTATTTATTTATTTATTTATTTATTTATTTATCTATCTATCTATCTATCTATCTATCTATCTATCTATCTATCTATCTATCTATCTATCTATCTATCTATCTATCTATCTATCTATCTATCTATCTATCTATCTATCTATCTATCTATCTATCTATCTATCTATCTATCTATCTATCTATCTATCTATCTATCTATCTATCTATCTATCTATCTATCTATCTAGTTTTTCAAACCATTTTAAGACAAAGGGAATAAGTTACAAACATTGCTATAAAACGTGTTTGAATGCATATATCCGAGATAAATCATTTAACACCAGGCGCTACAGAGCCACATCTTCCGTGAAGTTATAAACCCCCTCCCCCCAACACAAATTACAATACAATCGCTCTATGCTTCATAACTAATCCAGTCACTGTCTATGTCTAAATCTCTGCCTTAATTCATCGCTATCGTTCGATACATTTATTTTATTTCAGTGCTTCAACAGCCAAATGAATTTGTCAACAGGTAGTCGGTGGCAAAAAATCAAGCATGTTTCGCAGCTTTAAATTCCCGGACACGTTTTTCTTTTGGTGATAGCGGCTGCTTGTCTTAACCTTATATTTGGCTAAGACAACCGCTTGAATTTAATGAATTTAAGGACGTCAAATAATAGCAAATACATGTAACTAAATACTGTAAAACAAATTCTTGCTCATAATGGCAACTGTTGCTGAATTCATGTTAGCCTGTATATGCACCAATATACGGGAAAGAAAGCAAAATTCAAATTTCGACTTACCACAAGAAAAGGATTCCATATGCATTCACGAACCGTCTTAGAAAGGGAACACCAAACAAACCTGACTACCCAAAAATTGAAGTATGCAATGACTGCCTTTTGCTTGAACTTTCAGAAAGGTGTCACACATCGAATTGAACCCGCATATGCACGAAGAAATGAACAAGTCCAGATGCATTCTTAAATTTGTTATTTTTCTTAAATTGAAACCCTACATTGTTATATATTAATAATGATGATGATGATGATAATAATAATAATAATAATGATAATGATAATGATAATGATAATGATAATAATAATAATAATAATAATAATAATAATAATAATAATAATAATAATAATAATAATAATAATAATAATAATAATAATAATAATAATAATAATTTGAACCCCCTCTGGGAAAAATTAAAAATACAAAATGCATCAAAATGAGTACAATTATTATGAATAGCATAATCATGGCACACCAGAAAATAAATGAAGTGTATAAGCTAAAGCATATGATACCCTATAAATATGAACTGTCAGGAGAGAGGGCTGCAAGTGCTGCCCACCAAGGGAGACGCCAGCCCGAGGCTTCGCTTGACCAGTCACTCCGGGCTGACTCTCCGCGGAAGCCCAAGCAAGCATTGAATCTGCGGACCACCGAGGTCATATACAGTGAAACCTCCTTATGCTTAACGCCATTGGGACCGGACGGTAGTGTACGATATAGAGACGTTTTCAGTATTGTGAGGTTTTCTTATAATAAAATTAAAAATTGGGACCGATTTCAATGTGGGGATATTTGCAACAGAATTTATAAAAAAATATCATCAGGCAAGCTCCATTATCATAGGTAATATTGCTGCGAAAAAAGTGCAAGCGTTGCACATATGCGACCAAAATGTTAAAGTTCAACAAAAAGGTATTTTAGCCAATACGTTCAGACATATTACTTTCATAGCACGGGTAATTGACTTTTTTATATCTTATAGGATAAATATGTATACAAAGTAGAAAAACCTACATTATCTTCAGCTAGTATATAAACATCTTTACTTTTTACATCTGAAGTGTTATTTACCCAATATTTTTTAACATCAATTTAATATTTTTGCAAAGAATCCCATAAAATCATTACCAGCCTGATCAACAATTGTAATGACATGTCTTTGTTGGGAATCTTCTAAAGCAATGGTAATTTGAGGCAGTAAAAGATTATCGGGTAAATGAACTTTACGACCTTTCAGTAAGGATTTACATAAGTAAAGTTTCTTTTTTATTACTCGTTTAAAAGTTGATGACCAACTCCTCAATTTAGAAAGGGGGGTTGGTCCATTTTAAACAATCTTTTACAAGCTTCACAAATGTCACTATGAACAATGTCAACTTTCAGACACTCATGTGGAGGCACAAAACCAAGTTTCAAAAGCTATGTCCACAAGACACCCACACATCGTTAGTATCAAAAGTTGATGATCGCTGTTGAATACACCGTACCACGGACTACATGAGATTCGCAAAACCGTCAGTGGCTTGAGTTGCACAGATTTGTGATGTCAAAAGAAATTAATTGTTTGCCAGAAATGAAACTTCTTAAATTAACAGAGGAATTGCTGGTTTATCATATATAACATATATTTACCCTTTATCTGGAACCAAAGCTGAAACAAAACAAAACGACTTAGTTATTTACAGCATTATCGACAAAGTTTTTGTCTTGTTCTGCTATCTTTGTTGAATGTACAAACAGCCCACAATGAAAGTTGTATTCTGGTGTTGAGGAAGAGAAACCATTACCAAACGAGTGATTTTGCAACGAGATACGCAGAAAGTGCAAAAGGCTGTTCAACTGGACACCTATGACGTTTTCTCAATTTTGAAGAAAACGTAACAAAAATGCCAACATGTATTTATGGGTAAAAGCGCGTGGAACTGAGCACTATGCAGCGGAATCCATTTGTCGACTATTGTACCTTTTCATTGACTATGACCCGGCGTAAACATAGCACTGTTCACACATCATACATTCATACTGCCTTTTCATTCCTGTTTCTATGGAGACCACAGATACTACTTCCTCAAACTCCCTCTGAAAAAAACGCTCAGAAAAAACATTGCGTATTTATATGACAAGTCAATGAAGAATAAGGTTTAAACGCTGAGGCAGATTCATCCCTGTTGATGCTTAGATTTACGTGCTCAACATACGCAGAACTCCAGCAACTGCAGAATATTTAGCCTGGTCCTTAGGTTCCCATGCCCCATCTTGGTGAAACTACCAAATTTATGCAGAGGACTGGATAAACGTGACACTCGCACTACTTGTTGTGCATTCGGTGGGAGGGGGTATTTGATGGGAGGGGGGTAACATCATGACAGTTAAACCCCCATAAGGCAGCAGGACCAGATAACATACAAGCACAAGTTCTGAAAGACCTCCACACAGAAATTGCCCCGATCCTTCAGATTATTTTTCAAAACTCCCTGGATCAAGGTATTGTACCAATTCATTGGAAAAATGCCAACATAGCTCCCATATTTAAGAAAGGTGAAAATTTTAAACCAAGTAATTATCGCCCTGTCTCACTAACATGTATATGCTCCAAAGTCATGGAGCATATAATAGTTAGCCAGATAATGAACCGTTTAGAATATAACAATATACTCTTTGAATGACAATACGGTTTTCGCGAGAAAAGATCTTGCGAAACCCAGCTACTTACATTTATTCATGAAATCACACGTAATATGAACGAGCAGGAACAAACGAATGTCATTATTATGGATTTTGAAAAAGCTTTCGACAAAGTTTCTCACCGCCACTTACTAGAAAAAATTAAATATTACGGCACCTCTGACAAAATCACATCCTGGATTAAAGACTTCCTACACAATAGATCACAATCAGTCCTAGTAAATGGCGAATCCTCTTCCCATCTTCCCGTAGAATCAGGTGTCCCCCAAGGTACAGTTCTTGGCCCTATCCTCTTTCTTATATATACAAACGACCTTCCTAACAACATAAAATCTTCAGTCAAATTATTTGCCGACGACTGTCTCCTGTACAGGACAATATCCTGTCAGGAAGACACAAACATTCTACTGCAGGACCTAAACAGACTATCTACTTGGGAAACAACTTGGTTGATGAAATTCCACCCCGCCAAATGTAACATCCTTAGTGTAACTAGAAAACATAAACCCTTCCTCCATAATTACACCCTACATAACCACACCATGGAATCTGTTGACAGTGCAACATACCTCGGAGTTACCATCACCTCAAAACTATCTTGGACCCCTCACATAGACAACATCACCTCTAAGTCATACAAAACCCTTGGCCTCCTACGAAGAAACCTATAAAAAGCCCCAGTTGAAACCAAATCCTTAGCCTATAAATCCCTAATCAGACCCAACCTAGAATACTGCGCTAGCGTCTGGGACCCACACACTCAAAAAGACACACACAAAATAGAAATGGTACAGAGGAGGGCAGCATGGTTTGCAACAAATAGATATCATAACACAAGCAGTGTTGGCAACATGCTGTCCCTCCTACACTGGCCCACCCTACAGGAACGCAGACATAACATTCGTATGTGTATGGTTTACAAAATCATACACCACATAAACTATATCCCTCCCTCAAACTACCTCACCCCTAAACCTCGCCTGTCAAGTACCCAACACCCCCTTACCTTTCTAACCTACCAAACATCCAGAGATTACTACAAATTAAGCTTTTTCCCGCGTAGCATTATAGAATGGAATAACCTCCCCCTAACAGTTCTGACAGCCCCAAGCCTGATGGGCTTCCAATCTCAATTGTCATCCCACCAGGCTCACTCCCTGTAAATTTGACATCTGATTCTAACCGCCTTACTAACACCTAACACACTTTCTTTTGGTCATACACCTGCCTTGTCCAATCACTAACTTTCTTACTAATATTTCTCTTTTTTCTAGTAGTCTACACGGCCATAATGCTCACGTCTGAGCGTCGGCTGAACTTATATGATGATGACGACGACGACGACGACGACGATGATGATGATGATGATGATGATGATGATGATGATGATGATGATGATGATGATGATGATGATGATGATGATGATGATGATGATGATGATGATGATGATGATGACATCATGAAGCGTCATTTCACTGCAATCCTTCTTTTCAGCTTCCGCGCCGTTGGCCCATAGGATACAAGCTTGGTAAACACCAGATTGTTTTTCAAATTTTCCAACCAGAGCTGGCATTTCTTATGACAACAGGAAGGGGGCTAGTTGACAACTCTACATGCCTCTTCCATAGATATATATGCGTTTCCACAAAGTCGTTCTCATTTTATGAGCAAAACTGTTTAGACAGACTGTCTCTCATTGCAACTGGTTAAAATGGTTACCTGCGTCAAGTCGCAGGTGTCTGTTTCCCTGTGTAAATTACTTGCTCGTGTTGCCTTTTTCGTTTCTTTTCTTTATTTGTTTAGCGGACTGTGACAAATTATTTCTCACCTGAAAATTGTCTTAACGTACCCGTAATTCCGTAAGTTATTCACGTGACGAAGTTTAACTTTTTTTATTAGGTATGAATCTACGAATGCCCTTAAATAATCAGTGTGAAGGGTTTATTTCATAAAGTAATTACATCATATGAATTTACGATTCACAATGACTTGCAGGACTGTTTGTGTGATTTTATACAGGCCTTTGTGAAGCTATACAAAACATCAAAATATTGATTCAAACTTGTGTCATTTTCGTGTCATGTGAGGTTCGTTTTTCTTTCAAGTTTTGGTTTCCAGATGTTTCTGCCCTCTACGAATAAAATATCCAATATGTATGTATGTATGTATGTATGTATGTATGTACGTATTATTATTATTATTATTATTATTATTATTATTATTATTATTATTATTATTATTATTATTATTATTATTATTATTATTATTATTATTATTATGTGTCCGGAAAGTCTACAATTCCAAAGATTATGATAAAAATGATTAAACAAGCTGTAAAGCAAACTAAGACGATAATGACAGTGAGAATGCGCTTTTTTCTCTCCTGAAATTTTTTTTCCAAAATTGTTCAAAATTGCCTCTTAATGCCAAAAGCATGTAAGATGCACCGTCTTCCTCCCATATGCATTTCATTTAACTATTTACATTTCTGAAAATATCAAATGTCTCGTAACACTTTCATATCATCAAACCCTGATATCTAAAAGCCAAGTTCTGTTTTCCCTTTAACTCTGCTAACATTAGCGCCATGTATCCCCGCTATAAGTTAATCGTTGATTTTGTCTTATGTCCACAATCAGCAAAGTCCAATGCCAACTTGACTTAAACATAACCCAAAAGCTACTTCCAGGCCAGTTTTGAAGACACATGGTTTGTCACGGATATTTTCGATGATATGTTTAGGTTTCTAAAGTCCATATGATGAAGATTTTACTGTAAAGCAATCGATCAATAATAAAAGGAGTGCAAATTTATATAAACATATATACAATCTGTAAATCCAGTGGTCATGTCGGGTTCAGTTATGCTAATTCAAGTGAAACTTTGATGGGGGAGGGGGAGGAATTTACCATTTCCTGGTGATCGTAGGACTGAATCAATAACCCTCTTGTAGAGGGGGTACATAGCCCTAATCTTCAAATCTCCGCCAAAGGAAAGTAATAGACATGGAGCATGCTATCCTCATATCTTTCACTCAAAGTTTTCTGTTGGCGAAGCATAAAGTGAAAACGTTGAAGTGGTCGACTTTTGGCAACCAGCCACTTCTGAGCACGATAGGGTTAGCTGGGTGTAACGGTAATGACATCGTGTGACCAGGTGGCAACTTAGTAAAAGCAAACTTTACTTGTAGAGAAATGACACTAAAAAGTTTGAATGTGGAGACCAAAATAATGTATAAACGGGCACGTATGATTACAAAAAATACACTCGCTTGAAACCACCTGCACACACCATTTGATACGTACAGACAAATCGGTTTCTCCTCATCATCCAGCTTGGTTTAAACATATTTTTATTTCTGTAAGGATACAATTGGGAAACAGGGCAAAGCCCTATATAAATCCCTCTTGCACATGAAAAAGATTAAAGAAGAGGTGTTTCGTATCACAGGTTCAGAGACAATTCACTGTAAGAAAAAACGCCACAAGACGAGGACAGGTAGAGTGGTGGCGCCACACGAGCATAAGTGGAACGACACAAGACGTAACAGATAGAGGGTAGGGAGATGAAGTCCGCCTTCGCTTAACTTTATACACAGATGATACATTTCTGGTTTCAAGATTTTGACCATAGTATGAACTACGTCACAGCTCCCAGTCTGCCTGTTGTTTGGTTAAAGTTATGGACTGCGTCAAAAATAATTTCATTTGGCTTGGAGGTACATGTTTTGGACCCATATAATAGAGTTGAAACCGTAAATGGTGCAAAGGACATAATTTGGTTCTGAAGTGTATTGCTCTGAGTTGTATAAAAAGGACACTCGCAACAATAATGAAAAACATCTTCATTTCTGTTTCCACAGGCACACTGAGGGGAGTCTATCAGACCCTTTTTGAACAGATCTGAGTTTAGCTTGCTGCATCCCATACACAACAGTGCGTGGGAAACAGCAAGCCTTCTGTCACCTCTGTAGTATAGCTTGTTTGCACCTTTTTTCCCTTGGTCTATTTTTTTCTTAAAAGATGTAATGTCTTCGGAATTACGCACATCAATTGGCAAGTTATTCCACAATCGTACAACCGATGGAAAGAAAGAAGTATTAAATCGGTTTGTGCGTGATCGAAAAACAGAGAGATTCGTACCAGATCTGACATTATACCTGTTTCTTTCATTGACCAGGTTAGGAATGAGGTTGCATAAGTATGAAGGAGCTACACCGTGCATGATCTTGTAAAATAAGATGAGCTTGCTTTTTTCACCGCGCCGAGATAATGTTTCAAAGCCTGTTTCTTCGTAAATTAAATCATGACTAGTCCTAGAAGTGGCCCCAGTAATAACTCTGGCTGCTGCCAATTGGACGTTTTCAAGTTGTTGAGACACTTGCAGCGTGCAGTTGTCCCATACCACTGACCCATACTCCAAGAGAGGTCTGATAAATGAGAGATAAAGAATTTCCAAGGATTTCCTATTGATACGAAACTGCAGGTATTTAAGAATATTCACTATTTTCATTCCCTTGGTTGTTATATTTCTGATATGGTTAGACCAGGACAGATCACTGCTAATTGTTAAGCCTAAATGTTTGTGATCAGAAACTTCGGGTAGCTTTTCATTTATAAAAACTAAATTGGGGTAATTTAAAGGATTCCTCTTCTTGGAGATGACCATACTGGTAGATTTCGCAGAGTGGAATAATCCAGCTTTCAAGATTAATCAAATTACTTTTAAAAAAATTAGCCCTGATGAAAGAAAATAAAACATTTTAGTAAGTGATTAGTGAAATTTGCTGACTAAAGATATGGCGTTATCTTGATTCTTAGTACATTGAGATACACTTACCTCCGAGAAAGTGAAAATATACAGGACGATTCGGTGTGGAAACATTTTTGCCCAGTGGTCTTACGGTATCTGTTAAAATCATAGAAAACAGAATCATATTTTTTTAAGTAACCAATATATACACCAAACTCTTATGCAAAAGTCAAAACAGATATGTACACATGGTGGCGCATTTATATTGTTTTGAAGACATTACCCCTTGTAGGCCCGCCAATCTTATGACCCCAAAAAATCACTTGTCATTGTTTGTTTTCCAGGTGCTGCTGTGTGATCGAGACCTCACCCGTGAAAGCGAGCTAGGCTTCACGAATCGACCGCTTCCAGACACCTCGAAGGCTTGAAGCGCCGTGAAAGTTAGCTAGCTTTCACGTCATCTCCCAAGCCATGATCTAAACCTCACTCATCTGTCTTGAGCGCGAGACACTTTTCACGCCTGAAGAAAAAGTACCTCACTTCCTGAGCGTGCGGACTCAGGAGCTTAAATTAATTGGTTCCCCTGCCGTTTTTGTGCCTGTGCAAGAATGAAGATTATACGGTATTTTTTCTTTATAGTCTTATTTTTGTAAGCTTAACATATTAGGTACTATATAATAGTTATCACTGCATATTTGATTCAGTTTATAATTTTGAACCCTGCCATGGGTGTAATGATCGTCCTGCCTTCAGGTGTACACTTACTAATTTTTTTTGTTAGAGTACAAGTATTAAATATTATCTTGCGGCTCTGGTTCCGCGAGGTAAGTCTCACGGCGAGGTATGTCTAGTAGGGAGCGCCGTACTTGAGCGCGGGGCAAGTTTCACGCTTGAAGTGCCTTCGCCGTCCAGGAAACTTTAAAACCGCTTGCGAGGTTGCTATAATGTTGCAGTACACGGTCACACCTTTGTATGAGAGACAGCAGATAGGCTGTATTTTTCTGATAAAAATAGCCTTTTAGTCAAATTGAGAGAAAATGAAGACCACACCCAAACCTACCAGTCGCTGTTGACCGATTTGGTTACTAGTAGTTTATTCAGAGTTCAAGGTGACGCCCTCCATTCATCTTTCGCATAGTTCGCTATGCTTCACATGCTCTGATTCAGTTTTGGATCATTTTATCGAAGTCAGTGAAATTGTACGGAAGTAACGTCTCTTAAACATGAAAATATGGTTGTATGACTGTAATATTGAAAATGTGGCTTTGTCAGTTCTTAATTAAACGGTGATCTGTCTGAGTCAACGCACAGAATATATATATATATATATATATATATATATATATATATATATATATATATATATATATATATATATATATATATATATATATATATATATATATATATATATATATATATATATATATATATATATATATGCCTATATATATAAGGGGCATTCCATGATAACAGTGACACAGATGCCAAAAAAATAAATTTGCACATACAGAAAAAAAGCTTAATGCCAGTGAAAAGTAAATATTTAAAGTATTCAGATTGTTTTCAAATTTTTTCATATAAAGCACCCTTTGCTCAATTTAGGAATCCATATCTATGCAAATTAGCATTTCTGTGTCACGCACGAGACATTTTGTTTTTTTAATATTTCCATAATACAAATAATGTTGTGTGACTTTTATCCCTTGGGACAAAGTAACATGGGAACCTTGTTTATCATGCATTATGTAATGGTTGATGAATTATTGATAATTATTAATATGCAGCCTGTCTATTTTCCATAATGTCCCGTCCTTGACAAATGACATTCAAAAGTTTAATAATTTACTATTAATACTGGTAGGAATAAAAAGCTATAGTATATTCTCTGTATTCATTTTAAAGTCTTTTCAAAGTGACAAACATTATTAAGACTGGAACCTTGTTGATATCATAATATTAAAATCATAATTTGTCATGGACGGGACATACCTATCACATGGTACCCATGCATAGTTCCCTAGACTAGCAACAGGTTAATATTATCTATTTTTTGTACATATTTCCCTTCTTTATTTAAAATTAGTTTCATCTGATCAGTTTGTCTCTCACACACTCAAATGTATATATAGTGGTGAATTATTGATATATTTATGGATATATATAATTACCCGTAATGTCCCATATATATGATATTATTTCACAAAATATCAGGATATATGTACCATTCACAGTAGGAAAACCATTCAGGTTGTTTCTCTTTGTGTTTATTTGTTTATTTGCTAAAATAGAAAATTTGTGGCACATACAAAAATCATACCTTGCAATCAACAAGACATATATGTCATGGACCAGACAGAATGATACAAAATATCACATATACAGTTTTACATTATAAATACCAGAGAAAAAAATTCAAGTTTGATTATTTTGTCAAGGAGATTAGAAAAAGGTCATGGTTGTATGAATCTGCAGACCCAATTAATCCTTTTAGTTAACACAAACAATCAAGAGACGATGGTAACAAATGTTAATATCGTTTTTTTATAATTGGATCACCCTGGTCCGTTGGCCGGGTATTTGTTACTACTGTGTCCACAACAATACTTCCACAGCTTACTGTCTGCCCATGCTAAACTACTTAAGCCTATGAGTGAAATGCCTTCAATTAATCACAAAGAATGATGACCTGGTGATTGTGAAGTATGTAACGAGGAAGTCCACTCAGATCTTGCTCGGCGAAATTTAAAAAAAAAAAAATAAGGAAAGGAAATGGAAGTGAGTTTCTGAAGGAGGTATGGTGATGAATGGAAAAAAATTCATGTTCCCCATGAATGAGGATAAAGCATGGATAGACAGTAATCATATAATTGAAAGCGTAACAAAATCTAAAAGAACAACTGGACCAGAGAGGATATTATACAGTTAGCTGTGATATATAAAGACAAACTTGTGAATGAAGCATATTATCTGTCTGTCGTGACATTTATGAAATGACTTCTGGACAGTAATTTTTTTCCTTTCCTTTTTCTTTTTAATGTTGTGTCATTTTAATTTACACATGCCAAAAGCACAAATAGACTTTCTGAAATGTTACTGGACATAAACTAACCTGTCAATTGTGGATTGTAGCTGCAGTACTATATGTCTGCCAACTATAAGATACTTATCTGTTGAAGTCGATAAAAATTCAATTGAACTTTACATTGTTTTTCATCTGAAATAAACGGTTCATGTACAGATGTACCTATCACTTAAAACTGCAGGTGGGTTTAACAGTGCACGCATATTTGATATAGACATGATATAATCAATTGTCTTCAATAAGTAGTCTTCAAAAGACATGCAGTCTCTCACAGGAGGTGGTCTTCATAGGAGGTACTACTGTATCACAATTGTAACAAAATTTAGATTATATTTTAATTGAAATATAAAAAACCTTCTGTTCTGTGGTATATTAGCTTTCTAGCATGGCATTTTAGGTCTGTATGTATCAGATTATGCAAGTGAACAAAACTGTCCCGTCCACAACACACGAGTGTCCCGTCCGTGACAGCAAACTTTTATGAGTAAAAAAAGTTCTTTTTAATAATTGGACTGATCAATGGTATATTATGTTTAAGAACAATATTTTTAACCATCTGAGACTACAGTTTATCTAAAATACCCACAAACTTCACAGAGTTTTCAACATATGTGACAGGTCCTAAAAGGTATGTCTGTTGCTTGTCCCGTCCGTGACACACAGGTTTTGGCCTTAAAAATCTGCAACTATCATAGAAAATTTTCAACCTTGTGTGACTATGTTCACAACCCTTCATTTGTTGTACATATGTAGGTAATTAGTAAATTCAAAAAAAAATTTAAAACCTGCAAAGATTGAAACTTTCCAAAATGTCCCGTCCGTGACAAATGTTATCACGGAATGCCCCATATATATGTTTGTATGTATATATACATATATATATATATATATATATATATATATATATATATATATATATATATATATATATATATATATATATATATATATATATATATATATATATATATACATACATGTACATACATATATATGAATATATATATATTTGAGGTTGCTATGTATATGTCGGTCATAGGTGAATAGGTTGGAGTCAAAGTAGCCGGTTGCAAGATGCTCTCGCAAGTTAACTGTAACTATGACATATATTATATATATATGTCATAGTTAACTGTAACTATGACATATATTATATATATATATGTCATAGTTACAGTTAACTTGCGAGAGCATCTTGCAACCGGCTACTTTGACTCCAACCCATTCACCTATGACCGACATATATATAGCAACCTCGGAATGGCACAAACATTTAAACAAACACCCTCCCTTCAAGTGGGACAAACTTTGAAAGTAGACTCATCTTGCGGCCTGTTTGAAGTACGCAGCAGAGCTCATCCTAAACGTGAGAAAAATGTATTCGTCTTGCAAAGTAAGCTAGATAAATGGAATGAGGAACGTTACAAGTATGTACTTTGTTCTGAGTGTTTCGTCGTGCCCATCTTTTTATCTTATATTTTCTTTTCCATTCTCCCCTTCCCTCTTTTTCCTTTACTCTCACCTTGTGGTCTATTCATTATTTTGCTCTTGTTTTTTGTATTGTGTTTGCGTAATTCATGATGGAATGTTGACCGGCCACACCTAACAATCCAACGGAGAAAGTCATCAAAGCGCAAGCTTTGCATATGGACACTGTTATGCAGGCTCTGCATGCGGACAGTGTGATATACAGGCTCTGCATACGGACACTCTGCCATACAGCCGACAGAAAAATGATGGCCTGAACGCTTGCATTGCCAGTTTTGACAACAGCCGATTTGCTATGAATTAAGATAACAATATTAGATTCATATTCGTTATAAATCGAGCTTTTACTCAACTACCAGCATACATATAGTTGCAGAGACAACAAGAATAGTCCAGATCAACAGCTTTCATCGACGCTTTCTGGGCGTTATGCTGTTGATTCAGCCCAAAATGGCCCAGAAAGAGTTAAAATAAAACCATCGTGAAGAGTGTCTTTCCTAACAAGCATGTATCACAAAGGATGCGAAGTGTTAAATCGTTAGTATATAAAACACTTCAATCTTTTTCCCTCACAAGATAACGCCCTCGTTAGACCAGATATGCAACAATTCTTAATACTGTGGCAATACCAATAAGTTTCGGCAAAATGTAATACAGTTACATTGTGCAATTTGTAAGAATATTTTGCTGTAAAATATAATATGTTAAAAATATAAACAAAAGCTAGTAATTGTACAGAAATATCACTCCATACCTTTCATTTCAATTATATTTCAAGATGTTTCCTTGAAAAAATCTATCATATTTGCTAAATAGTCAGATACACAACCGTTCTGTGGTGATATTTCATCCAGTTCATATCACATCTGGATAGAAAGTATTTTGAAACGACCCCGAGGTTGTTCAAGTTCTTAAAGATAGACTGTCTTGCCAATGTAGAAATACGTGATATTTAATTGGAGCAAATATATTTTAGCAAAGGGTTCGGGTCTTTGGTTGATCATAAGCGCTATAAAAGAAAGTGTCCTCCAGTGGCGTGTACGTTGGGTGGCAACACCTTTAAAGTCGGAGAGGTGGGGCTGTACATTTAACGAAGGAGGCTACCCTCCTTGATTTAACTTTACATCCCAGAATATTTTTAAAGTGTACTTGTTCATGTAGCCTGTAAAAGTGCCACTTGCTTAGCCGTGCAAGATTTTTGCATTCATCTCTAAATTGTAATTTTTTCAAATGCAAACGAGTACAAGGACTTTAAACCATGTTGACAACAATATGGAAAACTGTGTCATTTACATTATGTTCACTTGAGGAGTAACAAGCACAATCCCAGCTCAGGGATTAAGTAACTTTACATAAATATAACAGAACACAAGAAAATAAATAAGGCAGGATCTTTTAAGAATGCTGTTTAGAGACGGATGGTCTCTCAATGGCATGGTTTCTTGGGACAGGGACCACTGTATTATAAGTTAACATGTAACAGAGTGAGTTGTCAGCTTTCCTCAGCGAACTGTGGGTACAGTATAATTATGAAAGCTTTTGTGTTTTTTTTCTAATTTATTTAACAAATAAATATATACATTTGCAGTAGCTTCATTTTGCCCCCTCCTACTGGAGGAAGAGCATATAGTAATCCCTTTTTCCACCCGCGCATCCATGCGTCCGTCCATCCATCCGTAATTCGTGTCCTGACTATAATTCGTTTGTCCTTCAACTTCGATTAATGACACTTGACATACAGGTGCATCTGGACATAAGGGTGTGTCATGTACCAAACATTGGTCACCAGGTCAAGTTTCTGGGTCACAGTGACATATCTTTGTTAAATCCAATCTATAATTCCTTTACTATTTAACTTAGTTTCATGAAACTTCACACACACACACACACACACACACACACACACACACACACACACACACACATACATATCTTGTCTTTAAAGTGTGTTTAGATACAAAAGTAGGTCACTAGGTTAAGCATCTGGGTCACCGTCATACAATCGTGCAAATCTACATTATACATTATGTCCGGGCGGTAGTTCTGTTGTCATTTGCCTTAGAATCGTGAGACTTTACGCACCTTTGTATCTTTACACAAGGGCGTGTCATGCATAAAAGTAGGTAAAGTAAATGGGTCACAATGACATTTCCGTGTGAATTCATGTCCGGGGTGTAATCCCTGTAATATTTAACTTAGTTTCATAAACTTTGCACATGCATATGTCTTGAACCAAAGGTGTGAAGTAAAACTAGGTCAAACATCTGGGTCACTGGTATATCCTGGTAAAAATTATGTCCAGACTGTAATTCCTTTACTCATTAAGTTAGTTTCATGAGACATCATACACACACGTATCTTGTCCCAAAAGTGTGTCAGGGGCTAAAAATAGGTTACTAGGTCAAGTATCTTGGTCAAAAGCAGTTGTTTGTGTCCAGGCTACGATTAGCTTGTCCAACTCAAATTAATGAAACTTTGCACACAGGTGTATCTGGACATTAGAGTGTGTCATGTACCAAAAGTAGGTTAATAGGGCAAATATCTGGGCACTGTAGTATATTCTAGTAACATCATGTACAAACTGTAATTCCTGTGCTCATTAAGTTAGTTAGTTTCTTGAAACATCATAGACACACATATCCTGACCCAAGGGTTTGTCATGAAACAAAACTAGGTCAATAGGTCACGGAGATACAATCATGTAAACATTCATTACACTTCACGTCTTGGCTGCCATTCTGTTGTCCTTTGCCTTAGAATCATGAAACTTTAAATAACTGTGAATCTTGACACAAGGATGTGTCATGCATAAAAATATGTCACTAGGTCAAGTATCCGGGTCAGAGTAACATTTCCTTGTAAAATCGTGTCCGATAAGGTCTATAAGTCCTTTAATTTTTAACTCAGTTTCATAAAACTTCACACATGCACATATCTTGACCTAAAAGGTGTTATAAATAAAACTAGGTCACTAGATCAAATATTTAGGTCTCCGATATCTCCGGGGAAAATCGTGTCTGGACTAAAATTCCTTCAATCTTTTTATTCGTTTAATAAAACTTCATAGACAGACATATCTTAACCCAAAGGTTTGTCATGGAACAAACGTAGGTCACCAAATTAAATCCCTAGGTCATGGTGAGGCCTATATACAAAACTGCAGTACAGTCTTTCGTGTCCAGGCTATAATTCGGTCATCCTTCCACTCAGATTAATGGAACTTTACACACAGGTACATTTTGACATAAGGGTGTGTCATGCGACAAAATTAGGTCACTAAGTCAGATATCTGGGTTACGGTGGTATATTCTGGTAAAATTATGTAGGGGTGTATTTCCTTTACTCATTAAGTAAGTTTCATGAAACTTCACAGACGCACATCTTGATCCAAATGCTTGTTATGTAACAAAAGTAGGTGACTATGTCATGTATTATGTGTTCTTGCATCTGTCCGTCTGCTACCCATGACCAGGCTGTAATTTGCTTCTCCTTTAACTTAGATTAATGAAACTTTACACACAGGTGCATCTTGGCATTAGGGTGTATTATTTATTAATCAATAAGAAAGGTGCATTTACCGACAAGTACCCGAATTGATCAAATCAATAAAAATCAGAAATCCGCATCATTGCCTTCTAATGACATCCTTATATATTTGGTAACAATTTGAACATTCAGGCATTTTCTGCACATATTGCAGTGCAGTAAGTGTTCCAAGTGTAGTGAAACTGATGTTGTTTTTTATAATTGTCTGATGAATATAGTTTGTTATTATGAAGGTCATGTCAAGTTGGCTCAAAGTGTTTAATGTACTCTTTCTCTGTCTCTCTTTTGTATAAATAATTAACATCTAAATCAACTGACTGACAAGTTGAACTACGTCTTATTATAAATGAAAAAATTTAAAACTGTTACAGGAAAACAGTTATACTTACAGTTACCTTTAGGAACATTTCAATCTTGAACATTTAAATGTCCTTTCAAAAATACTTTTGGAAACCAACTTGAAATGTGACTGCTATCCTTACAAATTTTGACTATTGTAATGCATTTTTGACTACGTTTTAATGATTTGAAGCCTAATGTCACTTGCTTCTGGCTGATGTTTAACATTTGAACCAATGTACTTACTATATTTGGAAATTCAAACACTTTCCTTTTTGAAATACTCTTAGTTTATCTCCTTTAAAACAACATCATATCTTTAACTACATGCCTAAAACACATCGAATTATATAATCATGTTGTTTAGATTCTTATTGATGGTCATTTTAGGCCTAGAGGGCTTTTCTGATGGATTGATGTTGGTGTTGGTGTCAGTGTGTGGACTTATATAGATGATGATCATTGTTGAGATGGTGGTTGCAAGTAGTACCTTTTTAAATACTGAATTTTATAGACATTTTCAACAAGTTAAGAACCTCCGCTTACAAATTCTTTGATGTGATGCAAATTTTGGTCCCTTTTCATAAATTGTATGGTCCTGTATGTGCATGAATGATATAACTGTTCAAGCCAATTTACTGAAATAGGCCTATAATTTCAAACAAAACTTTTTGCATTCTGTCATGTGAAAACTAGATAAGGTTTTTTTTCCCCCTATGGACCTTTGCACTTACGTTTTGGTCTCTTTTGGGTAAATACGAACTATATATGTTTCAGCTATACATACCAAGGAACATTGCCTTTGGTCGGAATTGACTTGGATTTGTTTCATTAGGACTACGGTTTGGATATGGTAATCACACTGTCTAATTTGAATGGCCCTTCCACAAGGAACATATCCACCAAGGTCTAGCTTAACCTGAGTGATGATTCTGGAGTAGGGGCAAATAGCAATAACACACAAAACGGCATAAAAAAATTGCACCGCCACCTAGTGAACAAATTCAGAACTAAGAGTCTCTAGGAGTGTTCCTGTGTCATATCAAAGTAATCGCGTAAGGGGTTTCAGAGATTTTTTTAGAATTGCCCCCCCCCCCAAAAAAAAAAATATATATATAAAATCCAAAATCAATGGAGCGTGACTATTTGAACAAATCTGCCTGAGACCTACCCAAGGTACATTGCCACCAAGTTTGAAGTTAATCTGACTGACGGTTTCACAGAAGTCAAAAATGTGAATTGGCCTTAGAATGCCCGTTGACTTATATAGTAATCAATAGGAAAGGTGCATTTACCGACAAGTACTCGAATTGATAAAATCGTTACAAATCGGGAATCCACAACATTGCCTCCTAGTGAACAGCTTTGTTTGACCGTTCCAGAAAGAACATATCCACCAAGTTTCAGCTTAATCTGAGCGACAATTCTATAGAAGAAGTCGAAAATAGCCATAAAAAATAAAAAAATCATAAAAAATAGAAAAAATCGCAGCACCGCCTGGTGAACAAATTCAGAACTATGCGTCCCTAGGAGTGTTCCTGTGAGATATTAAATGAATTGGGTTAACGGTTTCAGAGAAGATTTTTTTAGATTTGCCCAAAAGAACCTAAAAAAAATCGCTAAAAATAAAAAAATTAAAAAAAACTGGAGCATGTCCAGTTGAACAAACTTGATAGAGACCCACCCAAGGTACATTACCGCCAAGTTTGAAGTGAATCTGGCTGACGGTTTTGGAGAAGTCGAAAATTTTGATTGTGGACGGACGACGACGACGACGGACGAGCGGACGACGGACCATCCTATAAATTAAAAATTGAACATCGGGATGCCAATTTCACCCAACGCCTTGAATGTGCGGCAAAAATAATGCAATATCTATGTTTTCTTGGTGTACAGCTATAATGACATTTATTTTATGCATATCCATAGAACTTCTAGAGTTCTAGTACACTTTTTTCACTGACAGCATTCATGATGTTCATATGTGGGACGATTTAAAAAAGTACGTCAGTTAGGCGAAACCTGGGTTTTTAAGTTTGTCTCTATTGTATGCTTGTACATGCTGGTACGCAGAATTAGGTGTTTAAATATATATGCGGAGCCATGAAATTCATTTTAAAGAAAAATGGGCCAGGGTCGAGTGAGAAAATATGTACTTCTTTAGCGCAATTGGAAAAAAAATTGTTCGTTTTGTCGTTATGTATTGTCCCCATTCCACATATAAGGAGGAATATGTGCATTGAAGATTATTATAAAACAAGGTTTTTTGTTTGTTTGTTTGTTTGTTTGTTTGTTTGTTTGTTTGTTTACTATTTACTAATAGTATTTAATGGAGGTCAGAACTGTATAATGCAACTGGGAAACTGGATCAACATCACACAGATTATGTCATTGCAGCCAAAATGTTAGACCAGCCACAGGTCGGGACTTTTTCAATTAATGTTTTTTTAATACATTTTTTTTTTTTTTAATTCTGGTTTTGTGCTTTTTAATTTATATTATATTATTAACAAAATGCGTTGATTCCTCTGAGATTCTTCTTTTTTTCACTGAAAAAGATGAGTGCAATCTAACCATACACAGTCCAGTTAGGCAACCCCCAAAAAAGACCTATTACAGCCATTGACCATTATCCTCATGAGAAAAACAAAACAAAACCAAACAAGTACCCACAACAGGACAATGATGATCCCGTGCTCTGCTGACTAGAATCTGCTTTTACAATATTGCAATACATGCACTTTAGTCTGTAAAGCTATATGCACGTGCAGTGGTAACACTCAAGCATCGGTATTGGAGAAGAAGTCGAAATTGTAAATACAAAAGTGCAATACATGTACTGTATTGCCATATACATTTTTACAGTGGCAGCACTAACTTGTGTTTGTAAAGTTTGATATGCCATAACTTTATCAAAAATTAATATATCCACATTTTTTTGGCAAACTTTCATTGTCTAAAGTCCAACTATATTCTGATAAAAATTTCAGCAATTCTGACCAGCTGTTCTGTAAAAGAAAAAGAAAGTAGCCTTAACACACAAAATTCATGAAAAAAATGAACAAATTGGAGTGCCACCTGGTGGCCAAAATAAGAACTAGCTGACCCCAGGTGATCCTATCTGCAATATCAAAGCAACTGGCCAGGTAGTTCTTGAGATAAAGAAATTTTATTTTTTTCAAAAAATAAATTTAAAAATTCATGAAAAATAGAAAATTATAGCATCATAATCTCTTTTGCAAGCTTGGTAGAGGTCTATCTGGGCAACATCCATGTGAAAAATCAAAACCTTCTCATGCAGCTGTTTTTGAGAAGAAGTCGAAAATTTAAATACAATAGTGCAATATATGCACGGAATTGCCATACATACAAATGCAGTGGCAGCACTCACTTACAGTCGCAAAGTTTGATATCCCGCAACTTTGTAAAAAATTAAAATATCTACATTATATTCCCAATCTTATATTGTCTAAAGTCCAACTATATTCTGATTAAATTTTTAGCAATTCCGTTTAGCTGTTCTAGGGAAGAAGTCGAAAATAGCCTTAACACAGAAAAAAAAAATCATTTGTTAATTGCAGCGCCACCTGGTGGCCAAAATAAGAGCTAGGTGACCCCAGCTAACAATATGTACAATATCAAAGCAACTGGCCGGGAAGATCTTGGAACAAGGATTTTTTTCTTCAAAAAATAAATGAAATAACTCAAAAATAGAGAAGTTATTGCATCATCATCTCCGTTCCATACTTGGTGGAGGTTCACCTGGGCAACATCCAAGTGCAAAATCAAAACATTCCATCTAGCTGCTTTTGAGAAGGAGTCGAAAATGTAAACACAATATTACAATATATGTACTGTATTGCCATATATACATATACAGTGGTAGCACTCCCTTAGTCTCAAAGTTTGATGTGCCTTAACTTTATCAAAAATTACCATATCAACATTATTTTTGCAAACTTTTATTGTCTAAAAACCAACTATATTCTGGTAAAATTTTAAGCGATTCTGTTAAGCTGTTCTTGAGTAGAAGTCGAAAACAGCCTTAACACACACAAAATTCATAAAAAATAGGAAAAAATCGCAGAGACATCTGGTGGCCAAAAAGGAAATAATTGACCCCAGGTGATCCTTTGTGCAATATCAAAGCAATTGGCCAAGTAGCTCTTGAGATGCAGATTTTTTTTTTCAAAAAGTAAATTAAAAAATCCATAAAAATTGAAAAATCATTGCATCATCATCTCCTTTGCAAACTTCGGAGAAGTCAACTTGGGAAAAGTCCATGTGAAAATCAAAACATTCCATGCAGTGGTTTTTTGAGAAGTCGAAAATGTAAAAAGTTTAACAATGGACAGATGGACGGACGACAGACGCAAACGGATTTCTTAAGCTCAACTGACTGACAAGTCAGCAGAGATAAGAACTTTCAAATTTTGACCAGGGCTCATGTGGAAAATTGTCATCTACTGACCACAGGAGGAACACCCTCACAACCAACACAGCTGACAGATTTGTAGTTTTGCAGTCCATTTGTAAATCAAGTAAATTCTATCCCAAGCAAAGTCTTCCAAAGTATGTTTCAACACTCTTCAATCTGTCCATAACATCTTCTCCGTTTAAACTTAACACTTTTTAGTCGCGTCTGATAGAAAAATGCCTGTGTTTGTGGGTAAGTTTCTCAGTTGATTGCTGCATTTTGTCCATTAATTCGTCCTTTTGCAGGTAGAAAGGGATGAATAAGGAAGGCGTTTTCACAGTTATTATTATTTTATTTATTTCTAAACCTATTATAATAATAAATTTCTAACAAAAAAAATCAGCACATCTGTAAGAAGTTATTGCGGGTCGTCTCAACAACACCTTTCACCCCTTTGAAACATACATCTGTGCAATTCATTACACCTTGGAACATTTTTCAACTCACCTGATTTATAACATTTTTCTGCAAGATATTATCACAAATTGCATAAGATAATTGTAATATCACATTTGCACTAATTTGTAAAAGTTTCTGCCCTGTTAAAACTTTCTGTAAATTTCTGCCCATTTTTCTAATTACAAATAAAGTTGTAATTACAAATTGCTATGGTGGCACAAAAGTGCCGAATAAAACTTTTTTCTTTCTCTATAAAAATGCGAAGGCGAAAACAAGAAAATCAGAAAACAGAACAGCGAAAACAAGAAAACACAAAGGCGAAAACACTGAAATTCAAAACGCAAAGGCGAAAATGCGAAAACACAACCGCGAAAATACGACAGAAATTATGTCGTGTTTTCGCACTCGCATTTTCGTGTTAGCGTTTTCTCATTTTCTTATATTACTGTTTTCTTCCTTGGTCGAAAATAAGAAAACACGACAGCGAAAACACTAAAATTCAAAACGCGAAGGCGAAACTGCGAAAATACAACCGCGAAAATACGACAGAAATTATGTCGTGTTTTCGCACTCGCATTTTCGTGTTTTCGCATCAGCGTTTTCTTGTTTTCTTATTTTCGCAATATCGTACTTTCGCTTGTTTCACTTCCATTTAACACCTTCCCGTATGTTAGCTAACGGAATTAATCTACTGAATACTTTAACTTTTTTGGTTTATACTTGCATTTTACAAATGAATTCAAAGTCAATTATGTATTATATTGAAAACTATTATATAGCAATCTTTTTTAGTGATCAACCACCGAACCGGAGTTCTGGGACTTATGCCAGTGAAATTCGTGACTGGATTTAAGTTTATTTGTTTGTTTACTTATATGCTTGTTGGCTTGTGTACAGAGTTTAGTTCAAGGATCAAAGTCTAATATTTACCGTAAATATTATCATTAATGCAACATGTATTAAAATGTGCTTTCGAATACCAGTTTTTCTTGTTTGCCCGATCTTGGTTTCATGACCGTCTGCAAAGCAGTGCAAGATATAGTAATAATAATAATAGTGATAAAAATCATAATAATAACAACAACAACAACAACGAGATATAATAATAACAAGAAAAATGAATTTGGAAAACTACCCCATTACAACAGGGGGCACCAATCAAGCAGGGTTATTTCATGGTGTGTCCACACATTTCCTTTGAATTCATTTGTGAAATGCAAGTATAAACCAAAAAAAGTTAAAGTATTCAGTAGATTAATTCCGTTAGCTAACATACGGGAAGGTGTTAAACGGAAGTGAAACAAGCGAAAGTACGATATTGCGAAAATAAGAAAACAAGAAAACGCTGATGCAAAAACACGAAAATGCGAGTGCGAAAACACGACATAATTTCTTTCGTGTTTTCGCGGTTGAGTTTTCGCAGTTTCGCCTTCGCGTTTTCGAATTTTAGTGTTTTCGCTGTCGTGTTTTCTTGTTTTCGGCCAAGGAAGAGAACAGTAAAACAAGAAAACGAGAAAACGCTAACATGAAAACACGAAAATGCGAGTGAGAAAACACGACATAATTTCTGTCGTATTTTCGCGGTTGTGTTTTCGCATTCTCGCCTTCGCGTTTTGAATTTCAGTGTTTTCGCCTTCATGTTTTCTTGTTTTCGCTGTTCTGTTTTCTTATTTTCTTGTTTTCGCCTTCGCATTTTTATAGAGAAAAATAGAAAAGGTTTTATTTGGCACTTTTGTGCCACCATAAATTGCCGTATAACAAGTCCTTATTCAGCTATGCGGGCAACTGAAGTCCGGGCATTCTGTGTACAGGCCACCTTTAACTGCACGGGTTCAAGGAAGTTGAAGTATGGCATTTCATAACCGCAGGGAATTGTTCACTCAACATGAAAAAACAGTTTGCTGGTTCAGCAAGGGTTCTCAAAGCATAAACTACATTCCTAAAGTTGACTTTATAAAATGGTGTTGGAAGTATTTTTGCTTAAACAAATTTTAAATTTAATGTGCTCCACCCATCATTCTTCTGACATTGGTTTGTCCTGGTTTGTCACTTAGTTAAGCAGACTACGGGTCAGATACATCTTTTTTATCACATTCTGATCATTCAGCGTAACAACATTTTTAGAGCGTAACGTATGACCAGCTACCTGCTTCTTCACAGAATGAAGGTGTTCCAAAGTTTTGGAATGACCCGGAAAGTCACCCCAAATCTGTTGTTTTATCCATTTTGACCAAACTCTGTTAGCACAACCATATTTTTTAGGGGGGGGAGTCTTTTGTTTTTGTTTTGTTTATTTTTTATTTTTAATAATTTAAGTTTTTTTGTTTTTTGTTTTTTTTTTTTTTTTGGTCTGCGGACTTTTTACGGTTTTGTTTGGTTCTTGGCGTTTTTGTAAGCTCAATCCCATGATAATTGAACAATACTGTCACATAAAGTAATTCAAAATACATTACTATGGGACGAAGTTTTGGAGGACGACCAGGCCCAATATGAACCCAGCTTGTGCATTAATGACGTAACGCAGCGTAAACGAAACAACACAACGCCCGACACGTTGCTCTCTGTCATCACCGAATGCATGACTGAACATGAAACTGGGTACGACGGACAGTGCAGCATGGCAAAGACCAACCAAAAGTGAGCAAGACACAAGACCCACAAGGCGACCTGGAGGCAAGTTGACTAAAAGCAAAAATGTCGGCGTACTGCCAATATATGTATTAATTCATATGCGTTTCCGCTTTAGACTGTCTACTCTTTATCCATGGATTCTTGTACTGCTCAAACGCAAAGACAATGATTTTGCAGTCAAGATCGCGCTTACTGCCACTAAATGGTACGTACACGGAAAGGCCCGTCAGAGTTATAAATAATATGTAGAATACTGCGGGCACAATTATCCCGGGAAGAAGTGAGAAAATTAAGCCATACACTTTCAGAAGCCCCACCACATTAGCACGCCGGTGATTCCTTGACACAAACCTTACACAAATGCAGGTCGTTGGTAATCTGGCATGAAGGACTGACAAATATTCTATACCAACATTCAGGAACTCATGATATTTCACGGAGCATGATGGTGAACAGTTGGATATTCTTTCTTTAAAGTGTGTTGCAGATTTCAAACCCTGGTTGTATTGTCTTTGACATTACTCGCATACAGTTGTTAAACTGCAACAAAACAAAAGGGTATTTTTCACTCAAGAAAGAACGGATGTTCTATTTTCATTCACTCTCGTTAATACTCTTTAAATGTATGTTGGTGTTACGCCCCATCGATGGATCTGCACAATCGATCGATCGCGCAGCGCCATCAATGGACCTATTGTTCGCGCAACAGTCGATAGATGGCGCTGCGCGAAAAGGTGCTTTGTTGACATTGTTCATGAACACGCAGGCTTTTATGATTTTGTTTTTTTTTTACAAAAACTTATGGAAATCTGTTACTGCAGTCGCAGAGTTTGTATCTTGAAACAGAAAAATATTGAACAAACGAGTGTAAGAAAGCAAAGTCTAAAAAATCATTATGTACTCTCATTGTCCACTTTATTACTTGCTCCAGTCTCAACTAAAATACTCGAACAGTGATGGATCAAATTCCCGGATCAAATTACATACTGTATTTAAAAAATAAATCAAAAAAGTAATATTGAGTTAGTGTACTCTTTGATTAAAAAAATAAATAAAAAACACTCTGTTTGGCCTACCTGTGTTCAATGGGCTAAACGGCTTATGAACAAGTATTTTGTGCACAAGGCACAAAAGTATTTCTGCAGCAACGCACTTGTAAATAATGAACCACTGACACCGGGTTTACTAGAAAAATCCTTCTTGCACTTAGAAACACTGAGAGTTTTTTGTTCCACATCCAACAAACAATCATTCCAATCACCATGACCTCTCTCAATTCCGGCGACTACTGCCGCATGCAAATCCAAGATTATAGACCAATCGTTGTATAAGTGGTGTTCCGGGCCGGTTGAGAATCTGCGCCAATCAGGAAGCGGAGCAGCGCACTGAGGGAATTCTCATTTGGCGAGACCAAACGAGAATCTCGTCAGTCAGCTACGACGGCCATTCCGATTGCAGACCACGAAGAGAACAGATGAGTTTTGCAGTGTTGCTGTACAAACCTGAGGGTCTTCTTCTTTCTTTTGAACCTCGATTTGAATAGTTAATAGTTAGGTGAAGTAGACGTTTGTCCGGAAGTATATCTGGTGATTTTAGGTGGTTTTTTGTTTTGTTTTTTTTTTAGCATACACTCGATGTATTTACATGCTTCAGTTTATACGTACATCATGGGCGTTCATCGCGAACATATGAGTACCTATCTCCGAAAACTCCTTGCAGATGGATCAAACTAATGACAGAAGAATATGCGGTTGATCACATTCGCTGAAGTGGACCTGCACGACCTTCTAGTTATGCCAAAGCAAGGTAGGCAAATGTTTTGCGTCGTTTAATTATACTCGTTCCTAATCCTGTGTTGAGCCAGTTAAATTCTGAAAGTCAGATTTCGTGAGCAACCCCCCCCCCCCCAAGGGATAAGCATCATGCAGTTACTGCATAATCGAATATCAAAATGGCCGCTTGAAAATGCAGCTCTTTGGTAACTTAGAGTCACCCCAGGCCAGAATTTCAGAAATTTATGTTTGAGGGTTTGTTCAACACAAGTGAAAAAGTCAAAGATCCTTTATTTTATAACTTACAAACCTCCGAGTTTTTTGTTTTTGTTTTTGTTTTTATCAAAACTTACTAAAGTGCTGGAGGAAATGATGACAGAATATCAAAATTGCCGCTTGAGAGCTGCACGTTTTAGTTTAAAACTTGGTCCAGACAATTTTTTCTCTTTCCCTTGAAATGTAACCTAAACTCTCGCATGTGTCAGCTTCATACTTCGAGCAATAATAAGAGCTTTCTTCATAGACAACATTTTTAGCAAACATGATTCATGAACGCGAGGAAATATGTAAAAATGATGGAATTGTAGAGAAAAAAAAACAATTCCTCCTGCCATATACTTTCTAAAACATGGCTTTGGATGTGACAAAAAATTTACATTCAGAATCAGAGTGGATCAGTTTAAATGCAATGAAACTAGTGTTTAAAAAATGTTCCCCGGCATAATAAAATCTAGTTAAAAAGTAGGTCATCTTTATCATCATGATGCTTTGTCAAAAATGTTATATACTATACTAAAGTCGAAACTGATATTTTATAACTTCAAACACTTCAAATCATAATGGTATGAGTGAGTATAAATTGAAAAGCAGTATATAGAAATTACCAGAAAAAATCAGAGTGGATCAGTGTAAATGAAATAAAATCTAGTTTTTAAAACATGTAGCTGAGCATAGTGAAATCTTGTTTTAAAAATTCCTATTCATTGTTATAATCACGATGCTGTGTCCAAAATGTTTACTAAAATTTATTTTATCAGTTTCTATACTTCAAATCATAACACTAAGGGTCAGTAGAAATTACCAAAAGGAAAAAAAAACTTTTTCTTCTTGATAGCATAAAAGCATCATATAGGTTTTGGACAAGGAATTAACCATATGAAACCATCTTACTTTTTGTGTATTGATTTTAATTATAATTAACCACCTATCCACCCAAGCAATATGATACTGCAAATGTATCATTTTGGACATTGTTGGGAGTGACAGTGCTCGGAATGCGAAATTTGAATGGTACATGCCAAACTGTAGGTTGATATGCAGAAATGTTTTTTATTTACAAACATGTGTATAATATAAAAGTATTTGTGAATTTGAAGGTTGCAGAACAGAACTTTTGCAGATTTTGTGTGCTGAGTATACAAATCCCAGTATATTTTCTTCTACATTTGAATTAAGACAGATTTTTTTTTCATTTAAAATACAAAGAGTTGTGTGTGTCTTCCATTATAAAACTTGTATACTTTCTTGGGTTTATCCAATAGAAACTAATTTAAGTTTGTCTTTCTTATACTTTTCAGGCAAAGTAAACAATAATACACTGGCAAGCTATCTGGGAGTCATGTCTGCTGGTCAGCTGTATGACACAGTTTCTAGGGTGTATCTGCAAGCAGGGACGTGCTATAGCACGTCCCTGCTACAAGCAACTGTCCACTCTGGATACCAGAAGGCTAAAGAGAATGTGGATCGAGAGTACTTTGGGATCCCCAGAGGATGTGTTCAGGAATTTTGCAAAACTTGCCCTTCATGTGATTAGTCACAGCCACAATCATGCAGGCCACCACTGAAACCAATCGTGAGAGAAGCATTCCTGCACAGGATACAAGTTGACCTGGTTGATATGAGGCGTGCCCCAGATGGTGCTAAACATTATATTTGTCATACTGTGGATCACTTTTCCCAGTTCTACATATTGTTTCCACTCAAGCGAAAGTCGGCTGAGGAAATTGCTACAATGCTGCATGAAAGGGTCTTGGCATATGGAGAAACTCCACGTATTTTCCACTCGGATAATGGCCGAGAATTCATCAACAGTGTGCTGCAGGTTCTGTTTGAGCAGTGGGGAGGCGTTATGTTTGGTATGAACAATCAATATTTAGAAACAACCAAGGTCTGTCCGTTTGAGGTTGTGTTAAGGCAGAAGCCACGTGCAAATGTTCTGGCTGGTGCTCGCACAGGTGAAATCAATGAGGAAAACATGAATGAAAATCACTTGGATGTTGCAAAGAGGCTTCCTATGCTGCAAGTGCTGCAATGTGAAGAACAATACTGACAGAATGAAACTGAAATAAAGAAGGAACATGGAGAAAACATTATGGAATTTGCTGTAGGAGATACAGTCACTATTAAGATCCCAAAAGCAGATAGAACCACTTGTGAGGTAAAACGGTTGCCTGCTAAGATTACTGCCACATATGGGGTAAAGGATATCAGATGTGAATTGGCATGTGCATCTGGCTTGCATATGGGAAAGTATAGAGCAGGCGATGTCACACCTCATCATGATTCAATTGAAGTGACCACAGACAAACTAGTTACAGTGCGTGCAGCTACACATTTAGCCAACCCAAGCAGTTGCTTCCTAAAGAAAAACGGCACATGCTCTATGGCATGTGATACAAAGCGTTTTCCATGTGTGAAGCAGGGTATTAAGTGTAGCACACACTGCCACCCCTTAATGTATTTAAAAATGGAGAAAAATGCAGTGGGGTGACAGCTATTCCACTGTTTTGGCTTAAGAGCCAAGATGTGGACATAATTAAAAATAATGGAGAATGGCTGAATGATATGCACATAAAAGTAGCCAGTGAGCAGTTACAGATTCAGAACCCTCCTGTTGATGGTCTATTTGATCCACTGTTGTCACAGACTCTGGGTTGGTCAGTGCCGACTTGCAAGTTTGTACAGATCCTACATACTGATACCAACATTTGGATCACTGTTTCAAACATCAGCAGCCCTGATGAGGTCAATATATATGACAGTATGATGCGCATACCCATTAAGGAAACATAAGAAAGACATTATAGTAGCTTGGCTAGATGTGAAGAAGGCACACTGAAATACAACATTATGCATGTAGACAGGCAATCTAATGACAGTAGCTGTGAGTTGTATGCTGTAGCGTTTGTAGCTTCTGTAGCAGTTGGGCAGAATCCTGTCAACTTGATGTACCGTACAAAGCCCTCATGAGGAAGCATCTAGCAGATGGTCTTTGTAACAGGAACTTAGGGCCCTTTATGGCAAAGATAGCGCTAAAGTGAAGGAGAGTTTTGAAGACAACAGCAAAAGTGTTCTGTACATGCAGACGGCTGGATGACGGAAAACTAATGGTGTCTTGCAATGGCTGTGAAGCGTAGTTCCACGGGTGGTTTGTTGGAGTACAGAATAACTCCGTGAAGACAAGTGGCATTGTAACAAATGTGACAAGTAATGGCATGGTGAATTGTGACTGACGCAAAGGCATGATCGCATTACAGTTAAGTAAAATGCTCGATAATGACCATGAAAAATGACAGATGTAACAAGCAAGGGCATGGTGGCTTGGCTGACATGTGACTAACAAGAGCCTGATAAATGGATGTGAAAAAAATTAATGTGACAAGCAAGGGCATGGTGGATTGGCTGACATGTGACTTACATGAGCCTGATAATTGGATACCAAAAATTAATGTTACAGGAAGGGCATGGTGGCTTGGCTGACATGTCACCTACATGAGCCTTATTAATGGATATGTAAAATTAATGTGACAGACAAGGGCACGGTGGGTTGGCTGACATGTGACTTACATGAGCCCAAGGGAACAAAAAAGGCATGATTTTATTATAGCTATATATGATCTCATTAGTGTCAGTAGTGCTTAGTGACCCAACAACAGACACCTAGCGGTGTAATGTCAGGTTTGAGGGCCTGGTAGTGTGGCTGGCAAATATTTGTATGCGAGAAGAAAGAGAAAAATGTTATTTTAATGTGGTGATGTGGTCTCAAAGAAGAATTCATGTGGATATGACGTCTATGAAAGTACTTGATTTTAGTGAAGCGTTCATTTCCAAATAAAGAATGTGTGTGCCAAGTGAATAAAGGAAAACCATGGGAAAACAACAAAAGCTTCCTTATGAAGATATATGTGCCCCCCCCCCCGCCCCTCAAAAAAGGCGTGCAACATGATTCCCCCTGCACGTGGGGCACGCTGGGCAAGTATTGTAATCTTAATTTTAAACATTACAATACTTGGTGGAGGGAATCATACTTTCATTTTTTCAACATTTTCTGCCAGTGTGGGACTTGCTTGACTGGTGCCTTCTAAGTCTACCTTTTGGGTCGTGTGTCTGTGTCGCAAAAAAGAAAGAACGTATATTTTTATGGTACATAGAAAAGGTAATCACTTTTGATGTAAAAATTCTGCAGAATTTCATAACGGCCTGAACCATTTACGAATATCAAAATCCCATGTAAGAAAGACATTTTTTGGTATTCAGTCTCAATGAGAAATTTTATATCTGGGCCTGAACCAAATAGGAATTTCCAAGTCCCAAGTGAGAATAACTAAAGACAGGTCCCAAGGAGGAAGTACCAAGTACGAATAACATTTGTTTGGTACTCAGTTTTAATGAAAAATCATATTGTCTTATATGGGCCTGAACCATTTAGGGATATCAAAGGCTTAAGTATAAATGACTTTTTTTTGGGGGGGGGGGGGTATTCTTACTTTGGTAGCGAGTGCCAAGTGAGAAGAAGGTACACTGAAATTGCTTGGTGGTCAGTTTCAAAGAAAAATTAGACCTATTCTCATATGGGCATAAACCATTTAGAAACATAAAGACCCAAGTAAGAATGACATTTCTGGTAATTAGTTTTAATGAAATTTCTGCATATTCTCATATGGGCTGGACCATTTAGGAATATAATATGTCCCAAATAAGAATAACCATTGTTTGATAATCGACTGCTCGAGTTGCACCACTGAATTGGCCACAGAGGGCAGCACAAAGGTATAATGCCTGATGACCATCACTGTAAAATTTAACTTGGCCAGAGTGGTGGAATTAGCGATAAGCTCAAATCCAATAAATATATCTTTACTCCATAATTCAGATTTTGTCATCATAAAACAAAGTATACAGTAAATTTGAATGATTAAATTTGCGCATCTTTTTCCTGGGGGTTGGAAATTTGAAAGTGATATTGGGTGCAAAGAGGTGAAAATCAAACATTGCCACTTTCAGGTGAGGAAAAGTCAAAAGTTTGGTGTTCATCATATATGTTAATGCCGCTTATTTTGTGAGCTAGACTTGAACCTAATTGGTGAGCGTAGTCTTCCATAAAGTTAAAGCTTATACTCTCAGATATACCAGGATGTGTTATAATGGCCGTCTGTGAGTATGGGAAATTTAATTTAGTGGTGTCACCTCAATGTTCATTCGTGCCATCTGATTGTATTCAATGTCATAAGTCACACTGGTGTAGTGTACAAACTGTGTTTTGGATGCTACACAAGCATTCGACCGAGTTGAGTATGTTAAATTGGTTTGCCTCCTCTTAAACAAAGACATGTGTCCGTTTGTTGCAACACTACCTTTGAATATGTATGTCAACCAGAGTAATACAGTTGCTTGGAATTCAGAAACATATGGATTTTTAAATGTAGTTATGGGGTTAAACAAGGTGGAGTTCTATCGCCACTCCTGTTTGTTATATACATAGACAAATTACTTGCACGTTTGAAAGCTTTGGGATTTGGATGTCATATTGAACATTTATTTGAAGTGCTCTGGCATATGCGGTTGATTTGGTGTTACTAGCTCTAACAGTATTAAGTATGTCTAAAATCTTGAAAGTTTCTGATGAATTTGCAAAAGAATATCATGTTACATTCAACCCGATGAAGTCAGAACATATTGTTCATGGTGGAAATCACCAAAATGTCAATCAACGTATTGACGGAATTCCTATAACTAAAGTAAATCAATGTAAACATTTAGCTCATTTTGCTGGTGCCAAAGCAATTTATAAAAATATTCAAAATTTAATACAGAGGTAAATATGATTGTGGCACAATGCTGCAAAACATTCCCGGAGATCAGATATTACCTTTTTAAAGCTTACTGCATGCCTTTATACGGCTGTCAGCTCTGTTTTTTTCGCAGAAAATGTGGAATATTTCTACGCAGCATGCGGGAAGGCCATACGATTCATATGGAGAATACCTTTCAGGATCCATAGCAATTTGGTGTGTGCGTGTGCGTGTGTGTGTGTGTGTGTGTGTGTGTGTGTGTCTCAAGATTTACCTGTTGGGGTTCAACTTCACAGGCGTTTCATCAATTCTATTATAAACTTTTAACCGGTGTCAATTCATTCGTTAATACTTGTGATCTACTTGCCGGAGATGGAAGCTGCTCAAATGTACGTGACTCCCTAAATGTGAATTCCTGTAAACAGAACACAGATAAGTATAACTTACCTCCAACTTATGCCCGATGCATTAAACAAATACAGTCACACAGTATTTTAGAGGACAACGAAATTGAAATTACCGCCAAGTTGATCCCTGACCTTTGCCAGGCACGTGATGGAGGACTACAACCGTATTTACAAGGGAGGAAATTGTATATGCGGGACAGACACTGTGTACAAGTTGAAGCTTTTTTTCTTTTTTAAAGGATACATAATTATAGACTAACATTTCTACTCTTATTTCTTTGTACAGTACACCATTGGTGAAGAGCCGTCTGGAGGGCCCGTTATAATTGTGTAATCAAGGACGTGCTTTGAATAGCACGCCCCTTGTGAATTCTGTGATTGAAGCTTTCCCCTAAGTGTACATCTGTGTTATTTTACAGTGAGAAAGAATATTCACATTATGTACAGAATGTGTAGAAGAACCTCCTTAGTCCATTTTAGGCAATAAAGCCACAAAGCACTAAAACGTTAAATACCGCAAGACAGACACACATATAGGGCCAATCAAAAGCCCCGAGTTCACGCTCCTCCTCTTCTGCCCCGCCCCCTCACTCAAGTGTTACATAGAACTACAACCACGAATTATGTAAGTATGACAAACTTTTCGCAAACCTATAGATATACATTGAAAACATATACATATTAATTCACAACATAAGCCTATAACTTAAGTCAGTCAGCACTAAAGCTTTTGATCTTTTGTAGATTTCGTCGCATGATGCCGCGGACATCATCCTGTGACTGAAGCTCGCATCAGAGAGATACTACGTCAGTACATGTAAAAACGCTTTACTTAATGGATTAAATATCAAAACGTTTATGCCTTCTTGTGAATTAAACTTCCAAGACTTTTTACTTCACTGGTGTGGAATGCACTGTGCTTTTGAAACCAAATAATTCTTAGTTAGCTGGCATACTGCACGGAAGACCTTCGTGAAAAGTATGACGTTTTTGAAGGAACTTCGGTATATATATAGATGGTACTTTTCGTGATTTCATGTAATGATAATAATGTCCAAAATGAAATAGTTTTTTCGAAAAATGGTAAGCATAGTAAACTACAACACACTTCGAACAATTAGCTAATATTGTATTTTGCTCTTAGACGCTCATCTTTATTATGTAAGCAGGCAACTTGCACAGCAATTTCCGGGTGGGAGAGTCTCTTACAAGAAAATTATCATCAGTTGTTATTTCAGCCAATACGGAATGTTTTAGCCCATCACGTTCAAAAATGTTGTCCTTTTAAAGTCAGGAAGACCGTTCTTCGTGAGAGTTCTTCAGACCACACCTACAACTGATGTGTACTTTGGTGTCATGAATTGAGACTCGCCCTTCTTGTTTTTATACTCAGGAAAGCCAGGTGTCAGTTCAAACGAGCAAAGTACACCTTTACGTTGAAATAAATAAAATAAATAAATTTGTGATAAACATTGCAGGCAGGACAAATAAATGTGATAGCCTTTGAGTCATTTTCTATCCAGTAGCGGTACTATTTAGTTTTCAACATAGTAAACCAGCACAGAGTCCCTATATCCGTGGGTATTATGTGCAACATTTATTTTTTCAAAATCATTTCATATAAGAATCTATGTTTGTCGCTTGTCCTGATTCAATGTAGATGTTTCTCCAACATGGGATTGTGGAACACTCTTTTTATTCCAGATTTACTGGTGTGACAGGCTGCCCTAACCTGTTATTTTGTGGATCTGACCAACGCACACATGCAACTCCGGCAATAAAAAATAAATCTTAAGTTACAATGCCCAAACTGCAATCATTGCCTACCAGTTCTGTGAGGTCAACAGGCAAATCCATGTTATTGCTGGTCTCTTTGCTTATTTGTGTTTCAGTTTCTGCTGATAATTTTCAAAATGGATTTGTGAAACGTGACCAGCAGAATCACCTGGTTCTATATAAATATTACCATGATTGTGACTGTGTTTCATGTGCGCATTGTACAGGTATATGCTTGAATAAATGGCGTTTTGCTTCAATTCTCTCGCACACGATGGGGCTGTTTGAGGTTGGCCTATCATCAGTTGCAAAAAAAAAAAAAAAAAAAAAATGGTGTTCAGGACGACTGTGCGTTTGAGGAACATGGGACAGACTTTATATTTATCCTGTTGGTTAGCCTTCAAAGTTTTCGCTGAAGTCTAACCCACACGTTTTACAATGTTAACCATGCGAATGAAGCGCATGGCTATCTTCATTATTTGTCAGTGATTCAATAATCAATTCTTTCCATAGTTTCCCATTGACATTTTATAACTATCAACATACCCGAAACCGAGGAGCGCAAGCAGACTCTAGGTGATGCGGGCGAAGAAGTGTCTAATCATGCTAAAATAGCGATAACTTTAACGATAATGATCAACCAACGAGAGAAGAGTCTGATAGGCAGATTCATATGATTGACTGAAATATCATCTGAATATGTTTTATTGCGAAGAAAGTCCTTCGTGGGTTTAAAGTGGGCGTTGCCTCGCTATGACTTAAACGCAATTACGATCTACCAATGAGAGAAGAATATGATAGGCAGATTCTTACGATATACTGATTTATCATCTAAATATGTTTGATGGCAAAAAGAAAGTCCTTGAACATGCTTTTGACTTTGGCGTTGCTTCTCATGGCATCATACATATACGAAAGTTTGGTATGTGCGGAAACCCGCAAGTTCAGGCGTTGACTCTAGTCTCTGCAACGGTTATACACAAGAAACGGGATACAGCCAATGGCCATGGGTGTAGTGTCTTACATAACCCAGTTATACAACGGATTATTTTGAAGTCTCAACTGGTACGTCATAAATATTTAACCAACAGATAATGGGCTATGTGGACCAAAATTTTTAATGACGTTTGCGGTAAAATCTGGTGGATTGCGAACACAAAATTCGCTTTGGACAAAAAATGACCAAACGGCCACACGCTGGTTGCACAGGGTGGCACTGGCTCTGACGACATGCTCTCCAATGTGGAGACGTTCATTTTACCATTCTGGCTTGTCCTGAGTGCGGTTGTCTGCATGTGGTCTCCCGAGGGTTCATTCTCATTTGTGATTTTTGATCACCCTTTTTCCACACATCCACTTTAATATATTGTCTTATTTTTATTGGCTATTGTACCGCTGTTCTTAATAATATATCCGTTTTAAATATCTCAGTACCGCCATTTTTAATAATTTATCTTGTTCTGGTACTGGTATTCTTATTGTTTGCGAGCCTCCATTCTTTAACAGCTTTGTTGAATATGGATTGCACATAGAATGTGAACTTTGGACTCACTTATTGTTTTGTTTATTTCACTTTGGTGAACGATGACATGTAATGCAAATAAGGATTCCTTTAAAGCTCTCCCTCGCCATGTACTTTATTCTTTGTGAAAAGTGAAGGAGTTGAATTGTTATAGTACTTTGTGAAAAAAATTGCCTTTGCGATGACGCGATAGTCACTATATTCAAACTGTGCGGAATTGTGTCTCATTTGCTGGTCGCACACGTCAAGCATCGCTACTTTCCGTCATAGTCTGACCACCGGGGTCTGTGACGTCACGGAAGGGCGCTTCTACTATATCCCAACTCCGATTGTCAACATTGACTCGCAGCAGTAAATGTCAGTGTGCTCATGGCTTACTGGATTAAAATAGGGATGCAAACGGGAAACTGTACCCGCGTATCTAGTCTGAACTTATCCACCATGTTGAAGCGGTGTTGTAAGGAGCGACGGGATACGACAAAGCCGGTCTTTGCCGGTGCAACTGCGGCTGATCGAGTCTGTGTCTGGCACTGTTCTTGCCACAGCTGCGGTGCCACGGAAGATGACCAAAGCTGGCGCTTGGGAAGATTAAACTGGTAAGGTATGCTTTTCAAAAGTCATTGTACGAAAATTACTATATAAGTGACTGGTTAAAGTTAAGGTCTCTGAATACTGCCAGGTTATGGCCTCTAATACGAAGGCAGGCCATTTATTCGATCAATGAGTTGCTGTCTTGTGTGCAATTGTCTTAGTTCAGTGACGTCTACCCGCCGTTTGCCGTACAGTGCTCTATTTTCTCCTATTTTATGCGAATGGGATTCACATAGGGCTATACCCTTGTTCCTGATCGGTTTTTTTTTCGGCGGAGGGGGGGCAGGACTAAAATATATTTAAATTAAGAAGACAGGACATCTTGCGCGATTGCCAATATCGGCAGTATACGCTGCACGCCAGGACAGGCAAAACAGTAGCACCTCCTGCTGTGTGGCTTATGTTGGTTCAAGCTGTGTCGAGTGCTTGTGTATTCCCCTTTTTTGAAGTTTGTGCCATGTATCAGACTTACATATAGTTTTCAATGCGACTCTTTACCTCCAGATATCCTAAGCCTTGTCATAAATCACTAAATAGAATAAACCTAAAAGCCTCTTGTGCGTAGGCCTATCAATTCAACTTCAATTGGTTTTGAGTTTTACATTTTCACTCTCTTAGCCTGCAGCGTACACAACCGTGGCAACCGCACAAGATGGCCAGGCGTTAACTTCAACCAGTCACTTATATAGGAATTTTGGAACAATGACTTTTGAAAAGCATCCCTTGCTTATACAAGTCCAAACTTCCCAAGCACCAGCTTTAGGGATATTCCGTGGCAGCTAGGGCAAGACCTGGTCAGTGCTGGGCACAGATTCAGCACCAGTTGCACCGGCAAATTTGGCCGGCTTTGTCGTAGCCCGTGGCTCCTTCGGGTAAGGCTGAATTTGTCGGTCCTCCTCCCTTCCTGACCTTACATATTCCCACTTGTACTCAGTGAGGTCCTCTTTGGAGCAGGAACAGCTGAAACTGAGATCCAGCTTATGTTCTGCGTCGCTACTGTTCATGTTTTTTCTATCGTTATCCGCCATTGTATCACATTGACTCGCTTCCGTGACGTCACGACCCAGAGCCCGCTTGACGGCCAAAAAGTGCGAATTTGTCAAATTCAGATCCGCCATGGGGAACAAAATTCTTTTGCAAGTAAAGCTATTTTCCTGTGCGAATATGGCAAATTATCTTCACAAAAGTGCTATACCACTCCAAGTCCTTCACTTTGGACACAAATAAATCTTTTGGCTTGTGAGAAAATCAACACGCATAGTAGATTGCATGACGTCACGATTTGTGACGTGGTACAGCAGAATATACCAGTAAAACATGCTTGTTTAAAATATATATATAACTTTTGTCACACATGCATTTGTTGTCATCCACGACGAATCTGATAATAACTGTCGAAAAGGATTTGAAATTTATAAATACTGTTTGTTCGAGTACTATACATGTTCATCGAATTCGCGACAGTAGCGGGTGTGTGTCATGTGTCTCTCTTACAACGATTGTGCCTGGATGAAGTTCACTCTCTCACCTATGGTGCTTTAGCCATAGTGAAATGCGGGGGGTTCATTTTACTCGGCTTATGTTAGAACATCGGGAAAAAATATTTCTAAAAACTGACAAGGAAGAACGATCTATCGGCAAACATGACATTTTTTTAAATCGGCAAGGGTCCATCTTATAAAGTTCTGTGTAAGTTTACTTTTCAAGAAATTGCTGTGGTATTTTCCAGTTTTATACAATTGGCCCATTTTCACCTCATTGTGGCACAAGTTGTCCTTGATATCAAAAGTAAGTCAAGCCAACACCCTATAAAAGCACCCTCTCCCCCCAACGCACACCCACAAACCCGGGAATCCAATTATTATTATAATGTTTTTTACACAGAAAACGTCTCTTGACCTTTTATTATAAAAAAAAAAAAAAAAAAAAAAAACAGACCCCGCCTATGTAAAAACTTCATTTCAGGTGGATCTGTGTCAACATATGGCGGGATATGCCAGTTTCAGGTTTTGTGTTAATAGCTGTAATACATTTGGAAAGTCAGTTTCTTCACGTTCGACACACACCCATATCATGTACATTCTCTGGGATGCGATCAAGGATTTCCTCTGCCAGGCAAAAACCGGTTAAACTTTAAAGATGGTACGTTGCAAGATAGTTTATTAGAAGTAATATCCAAGGAAACAATGCCATCTCCAGCACTTAGCATTTTTGTCAATATACAGCTCGACGATTGCCAATAGTTTAAATTTTTAATATAAACATTTTAAATCCTGGATTGCCCTATAGTACAATACAGACTGATACACCGGGTTCTCCAGAGACGGAGAGACACACATAGTATAAATACAGAACGCACATGACAAAACGAAACTATGTTATTAATACAAATGTACACTTTGCATGAGCTGATATCTGTTAAGTTTCGAGATTTCAAACCATCAGAAGGATATTTCAGCACTGTAATAAATTTACCACATTTACCAGCCATTGACATGGGGAAAAAAGACAATTAGAAAATAAAACGTGTGCTTTCCTCAATGTATTTTGGACTGGATCCAAAAATACAATATTTTCGTGAAGGGTTAACTACCTGCTAACAGAAAGGAAATTACAGTCTATTGCCTGCCTCATGTTTGATCAGGTTAAGGTGAACATCATGAGCTAAAAGAGTACAATAGAGAATTGGTTTCGATCTACAATGGGGTGGGAGCAGGAGCAGGTAGGGCGTGAAATTACATTAACTGCGAACAGGTCTGAGTTAACACTTAGAGGACCCCAGTCGCATTTGAGTCTGACAGACATTTAAAAAGTGACGGCCATAGGAAAATTAGTCAGGAACATTATCAACAGCCAGAAGCCTTTAGTCTGGCTTTGAAAATGTTTTGCACAGAGTCTATTTCCTCTAATACACGTTGCGCCTTCATCAAAATGTTTTGTAAGGGGTTATGGACAACGCCATACATCTAATACCGCTGGGGAGTTCTTGGCAATTAGTACCATATAATGCCAAGGAATGTTCTTGGCAGTGTTTTTGGCCCTAAAATGGTCAGGATAGAGCTTCACGTATCCCACTTATACCATGCCTCCTTTGTTTTCTCAAGGGATATATATGTCACCTGCTTACACATATATCCCTGCTTTAAATTTCTATGGCTAAATTTCAACACAGGAGTGATTTGCTTTGGTGAATACATTTTAAAATGCCTTTATATTCATGACAACAAAGAAGGCCTGGTATAAAAAGGATAATCCTTTGTTCTCGTGATTTATCTGGAATCCCTTGAACTTGGGATCTCTCCTCTTCATAATGCCAAGGAATACTGTCGGCAGGGTTTTTAACCCTGGCGTGGTCAGAATGGAGCTAAACCAACAGCCTTTCTCGGGACGCTGAGTATGCTGAATCCGCGCCAAGGAACGCAAAAAATCTGGGGCGTGTTTAATCTATTTCGTTGGGTCGTCTCTATAACTTTGATAATATTTAATATCAATGGGACACTTGTTGAGTACAAACATTGAAATAGAAACCTTTTTGCCATCTGAGCTCTGTTTGTAATTTCAACAGACATATTATTGTGTTCTGTCAATAGTCACAGACGTATGTAAGGCCCGACGTCACGTTGGACCTTTCTTACAATAGCATGTTATCAGCAAGCAAAGCAAGGTAAACGTGGTATTTTCAAAGGTAAAAATTGGACATAGTTTAGTAAACTTTGCAATACATATACTTGTGCAAAGTGAGGTCAATCTTTATTGGGTGACCCTATAAAAGGGATCGCCTGTGGTTTGGGGAAGTTTTTGGTAATATCACAAAAGTTGCCACGAGACTAATAAGTACATTCCTTGTATCAAACTGACATCGTACGCCTATCCTCACCTCATATACACCTGCCTATATATTGGCAGTCACGCCTCCCTGAGATACGGAAGGGGGGGCGCGACTTAAGTCGATTTGTAGAATCGCACAAATGACTCTCAACACACTTATCTTACGATTTTTATTATCTGTCACTTGTCATTTAAGCACGATAAATTTGAAACAATTCCATGATGTAATCATCCTCCCATCTGTGTATTCTTACTGATGATATAAAACACGTTATAAATTTCAGAGAGAATATTAAAAATATGTGAGAAAATCAGCACAAGGCCTTTCAAATTAAAAAAAACAGCAAATCACATGATCCATTCTCAAAAATCAAATTTCCCTTTAAAACAACTGCATTGATTTGGTACTAGCTTTGCAGTGTTGAATTATGCCTGAAACCGGCTGATACCAGCTACCTGCATTTAACAGCTTTCTCCCCTCCCCCTTTCACTTTCAACAACATCGAATTTCACACTTCATGGAGAAGTAAAAAACGATGCTATACCATGGTTTATATCCTTTATGGTGCGCTTACTGTTTTGACAAAAGATTGCACTGAACGTAGTGCGGACTATATTTCTTATGCTCAAACCCGAAGTAGGAATAATCTTCATGTACCAGCTGATGATAAGTCCTTTGAAAAGGGGTCACACAACGCATGGCTGAACCAAAAATGATAAATGTTGCCTGATCACCTATACTCTTTTGGCTATTAAGTTTGCACATAAACTGCTGGAAGGTTCGTCTGCCCACAAGAAATTACCCCCAGAACCAATAAAACGACGTGTCTCTGTGACTAAATGGTGTGCTTACTTGTGTTAACTTTAAGTCTCTTGCCTGAACTTTCAATCAACGTTTGTATTATAAAAGGCGCTTTGTGGTAATAACAGTGAATAACTATTAGTATTACACATATCAAATTAGTAGCTATGTTGCCAAACTTACCATACGTTGCCCTGCCCTGGCCTTTTTACGATGTGTGACATACAAATCATGTGACTAGCTTAGAACTATTTGACAAACTCTTAACTTTCCCCGTTTGTTCCTGTGTCTGTCGATGCCCAGGAGAACACCACTCAGAAATATTGCTCGGGGTGCAGGTGGTGTGATTTCGACCCCATCGCCAATGAAAATAATTTGTGTCCCGAAAGTCACGCCTTAAAGCAGTGATGTGCAAAGTTGTCTGCATTTCTAGCACCATGTTCCATTCCATAGAGGTGTCAGTGTACTGACCAAGGAACTAAAGGAGTGGTGAGAGGGACCCCTGCAAGAATGTTTCATCCATTCGATTCAAAATTTATAAAATCTTCCAAACTTTCATTGAAATAATTGACCTACGTTCACCTAACAAAAGAAGGCTCGAAGATACGCTACAGTGGTTGTATGTTCACTGCCTGGAATACCCAAATCGCATGGTTATAAATACACCTACGCAAAATAGCAACATGTGGCTTACCTTTCAAGGTATATGAGGAGTAATCAGCATCCAAATGACGGTAATCTCTGTCAAAATGTTACGTCCAGGTTCCATAAATCACTTAGATGAGGGTACATGATATTTCCTTGAGCTTGAAAGTTAAACAGGGTTACACTCTGTTTACTCCTCCTTCCCCCGACAGCACAGGTGGACGATGACATGCGAGTGTCAAGAACAGAATGCGGGTTGTGGTGTGGTGGAGTGCAGCTCCATTGTGTGGGAGCCACACTGTGCCTCCTGGATCGTGACGTGTATACTCTGTTTTAACGTACTCGGGTGACTGGGGTCACCACCTTTCGCGTATGTATATGTGAAAGCTCCGCGCTTGTGTGTTTACATTTTAAGACTTTGCATGGACAAAATAAGAGGTGTACACAACCGCCGTTGTAGAAACGACAACATGAACGAACCTGTGGATCAAAAAGGCAAGCGCGTAAATTTAAAAAAAAAATCAGTAGGGCATGGCTCTTTTTTCTCACAAAGAAGTCTTAATAAAGGTCAGTACAGCATACAAATGTTGTTCAGACGTTTACTTCGACGCGTGGATCAATCTAAAGTACAGATTTAAAGTTACAGTCATACCTCGTGAAAAAAAAGTATTTCATACTCAAATCTTAGGCCCATAATTTATAAGTTCATTTTCTATGCACCAATTCGTAAAGGTGTGTAAAACTCACCCAAGCGTCCAGAGGAAAACCAAAATAATAGAGGCAGAGTCTTTTAACATTAGACCTGTCGGCCAAAATGAAACTTCCAAGCTTCGTCTATCGGTTTCCTCAAATAAATGGTACATGACCTTACACCTGCCAAATTTGAAAAGCGCTGCACCTTGTGTTGCATTAGCTGTTACTGAACTCGTGAACTGTTCACGAGTTCAGTAACAGCTAATGCAACACAAGCTGCAGTGCTTTTCAAATTTGGCAGGTACGGACAAAAATAACTACGGGCCAATAAGCATTCTCACTTGGAATTTTAAAAAGTATAGAGAAATGTTACAGTGTGCAACTGGTTGGATTCAGTGACCGCTTTCTATGTCCTGTCATAACTGCATATATAGAAAGGGTCGTCGCTACCAGGACGTCCTTTTAATGGTTAACGAATGTTGGACGAAGGGCATGTCGTCCGAGCTTTGGCGATGGATTTCGCCAAAGCGTTTTATGACCTCCCCCACGATCTTCTTGCGGCAAAACTCCTAGCATATGATATTTAAGGAAGATCAGCAACTCTATCTGCAGCTACACGGCGTAGATATCAAAATTGGTGACGCAAAAAGTACATGGCCGGAAATATTGAAGGTACCCTCCCCCCCCCCCCCCCGATCTATTCTGGAACCCGCACTCTCCAATATCATTTTTATGATATCGTGTATTTTTCTTTAATGGTCACCGATTGCTATTTTGCTGATGACCAAACCCAAGTCGTTCAGGGAGCAAATTTGGAAACGTTTGAACTTTGACAAGTAAATTTTAGAAATATGCAAGAAAACTGTATACCAAACTAATGTTCTCGAGAGATATCTTCCTACTTGAATTTCAATACATGACTTCCTGCTTTCAGATGCTATTATTCTTGCCCATCTGAACTAATGCCTTCTTGTCTGGATGAACAACTCCCCGGATCAAATGAGCAAAATTGAGAGGCTCCAGCATCGAACTTTGCATATTTTGCTTGGTGATTAGAAGTCGGACTACCCACAGTTGTTCAAACTTGCAAATGAACCTCCCATGAGTGAGGGTACGATCCTTGTTTGCTGAAGGAAGTGGACAAATCAGTGAACAAAAAAAGTCAGGCCTACAAAAATTCTATGTATGCCTTAGCTTACGTTTAAACCATGATCTTGGTTTACGAGTTATTTGTATATTTAGTTTGTACATGAATTTGTTAAAACATATTTTATTGTCAAATTTACAAAGAAAAATCCACAACATAACCATACAAAGCAACTGGGAAAAGGGCACGCCACGTATGAATCTCTCTTGCAAGAAGGAAACACACACCAACAAAATAAGAAAAGATGAACACTGACAAGACAGATAGTGGGGCAATATCTACAGTGCACATGATATACACTCCGAAGCCGGTCAGAAATCAAAATATATAGTAAAGATTGCTGTGTATTGAAAACAGAGTTTTAGAAATTGAGAAGCAGAAGCCAAAACCCGAAAGATGATCACTAGTGGTTGAAAATCCACAAATGTCACCAATGCCGGTTGCTTTAAAGCGGTCAGTTGCACAAATATAGTCATGTATAGCTTTAAAACATATCCCTGTTTTCTTGGAGAGAGCAGTCAAATGAGCCATATAATAAAGTTTGTAACGTAAACGGTGCAAAACGGACAATCGTCATGTGCAAGTGCAATCGTGGTACAATATATTTCGTAAAGGAAAAGAAATAATGCCATGTATCTTCGTCGGGTGCACCACATGAACAGGCAGGGGAATCCTTAATACCAACTTTAAATAGATGAAAATTTAAGAGGCTGGCGCCAAGACGAAGACGTGAATGCTGAATAGCTTTAAATCCATCTCCGAGACTGAATAACTCTGGAAATGTCATAGGTTGTATAATTTGTTTAGCTATTTTGTATTTAAATATTGAGAGGGATGTAGAGTTTCTAATATCGAGAGGCAACTGGTTCCAAAGTCTGAGAGTAGAAAGAAAAATTGACTTATCAAAAAGTTCAGTACGAGCTCTGAAATGATGGATATCAAATTTTTGTCGGATACTGTATGTATGTGTGTCCGTTCTGGGAGACGTAATAATAGAACACAAGGTTTCGGGTACAATCAAAATTAATTTGGCTGCAATCCAACGGTCAGACAAAGTTGACCTCCCAAGTTTTTCACTAAGTTTTGCGTTACTTGTTCCATGCATGACACCAATTACAATGCGAGCAGCTAGCAATCGAATATTCTCAAGTCTTTCAGCGTCTGATTCTGTACAACCACTCCACACTGGACTACCATACTTAAGAATCGGTCGAATAAAGAATGTGTAAATAGTATTAAGGGTATGTCCAACTAGGAAAAAAATCAGCCCCTTCATGATGTTGATCGGTTTACCAGTTTTTGTTAAGTTTTCACTAATGTGATCAGACAACCGTAAATCAGACCGTAAAGTAAGACCAAGATGTTTGTGATGAGCGACATTTTCCGAAACATAACCTTGAAAAATAATAGGAGGATGATCAGGTGGATTGACTTTCCTGGAAAAAAGCATTGAATCGGTTTTTAAAGCATTAAAAGTCACAAGCCAATCCTTAGACCACTGATTAATATCAAGGAGGTCCGAGTTTCTGATGTTTGCTGCAGTAAAAGGGTCATTGACAGTTAGATACAGAGATGTATCATCAGCGAACAATTTTATATTTGACCGAACAAGGTCAACAATATCATTAATGTAAATAAGGAACATAAGCGGTCCTAACACCGAACCCTGAGGGACACCTGCATTTATTTTACCCCAGCCGGATGAATGGCCCTGGATTACGACTCGTTGATAACGATTGCTGGGGTGATTTTCAAACCATTCAAGCAGGTTACCAGTGACACCAGCTTTTTGCAATTTGTATAATAGGTCAGAATGTCAGACTTTGTCGAAGTACATGAATTGATTTCCTTATTTTGATGTTTGATTTATATACACATTTTTTTCTCTTTTGGGTTCTGTATTCTTGTAAATATATTATTTCGGAGGGTATTATTTTGATGTATGGTTTCATAATAGCTTTGAGCTATGATCGTGTGTGTGTGTGTGTGTGTGTGTGTGTGTGTGTGTGTGTGTGGGTGGGTGTGTGTGTGTAATTAATTATTTCGATGTATTGCATTTTATTATGTATTCACCAAGGGTGACACAAAGTGTCATTTGAGAGACAAAAACCGTTTCAATCCTTCCTAAAATATGGTCTTAACTCACATGCTTGAAGAGTGGCTAGAATTCAGTACATGATATTTGGCAACCTGTGCAGTCGCTTACAACTTCCCGCGATTGGTGTAACTGGCTCAAGCTCCCTTTCATTACAAAGTCATTATTTTATATTAAATGCCCCCTCCCCCCGTCATTGATTGTTTTTATTATAGTCTCTGTTGCATATATTCAGCATGTTTGCTGCTTTTGTGTACGGCTTAATCGAAGCAATATTCTTCAATCACATTTGTGTTGTATTTGTTGTTGTTGTTGTTGTTGTTGTTGTTGTTGTTGTTGTTGTTGTTGTTGTTGTTGTTGCACGAGGGATGTAGATGAATGGGGCTGCAGTCGCGGCTCTTCATTTCAGTTCTCCTCCCTCTTCAATCGCTACAAAATTGAAAACCAGACTAGATGATCCCTGTCAGTATCTTTATTTAACTTTTATTCGCTCATTGTTTTCTACACTAACTCGTGTGTCTTTTTAATCTATAAAATTAGGCCTACTAACATCAATTGAACAAATTATAAATATTCGTGATCCCCAAGTGTATGTATTACTGAGAGATATATTTGCCGGTATTTCAATGGGGGAGCCCCCACGATTTGAACTGGCAAAGGATGTATTATTTTCATTTTTTTGTTTTTATGATATTATTGACAGGGAAGTCAATTATGATTATGAATTTGTTTTTGTGTTTGTGTTTTTTTTTCTAGACTTTTTGTTCTTTCCTACAAAGGAACATAGGACACCTGAGTTAAACAACTACATTCAACAAGCTCAATTTTAAATTAGTTTAGTACTAGCTGCCTGTCATATTATGTTCAACTTGTCTAAACAAAAATTTAAAATACCGTTACTCTACTATGCAAAAATAACTTTAAATGAAACTAATGACTAACTGAAGATTCCTTTTAAAGTCTGATGAAGTACAAAATAATTCTTTGAAAACTTTATTTTATAGACATGAAAATAAAGACAAGGAAAATGAAGAACAAACAAATTAATTACGCATTCTTTTTATTATCTGCATGACCTTGAAACAATCTTGAACGAAAATCAAAATTCTTTTACTATTTTAAGCTCTAACATCAATTCGGTTCATGTCAAATTCGTAGAAATTGAAGCTTTTGTGCCTGAATTGCGTCAGAATAATTTTGAATTTAGTGCTATTTGTTTGCAAGAATGTTATAATAAAGAAGATAGCGATCTTGCCTTGCTGCAACTCGAAGTATACATTTGTATTTCTGAGGGTTAAAATAACCGTTATAATTTTACATCCTTAACCTCAGGTACATGCTCCGAAATACATGAAGTTCAATTTATAGAAATATTTGGTGGGGATATAAAAACACATTATTCTTGGAAATTAGTATAGATCATCGAGAGATTACATGGAGAGCTATCATATATTTACGGATGCATTTTAAGAAATGTTATCAGTATTACAAGCTAGTAATAGTGAAGTGCTAACTGTGGCGACTTTGATATAGACTTACTCAAAATTTACGAGCGCTAGATATTAAGAATTTTAAAGATCTATTATGTCACACAATTTTTCCCTAAAATAACTTCTCCCAATAGATTTTCAAACACAAGGAGACTTTGATAGACAAGCAAATTTGTAAAATGAGCGAAGCTTCCGTAAAACAGCGTCCGAAATAATGGTTAAAAAATCTCAAACCACCTGCCATATTTTCCCTGTTTAGATAGTAGTGTACAAACAGTCAACAAATTACGACCAAAATTGATAAAGGTAAAAAAGCAATCTTTACTAAACATTACAAAATTTTTTCAAGAACTCACCGATGACAATATCGAGTGCCAAATAAATAGTGACCCGTATGCGAATCCAAATGAAACTTCTAACAAATTCAGTGACATGATAAATGAAGCAAAAGAGAAAGATATTCCTAGTAAATGTAAAAGCATGATCATAAAATAGAAAACTAGATAACAACGGGTATTTTACGATAAAAATTTTAAGATAAACTGTATAAAAGATTCAAATGCAGTTCTGAAAATTCCCCTGGTTCCCAAACTTTAAAGAAGAACTTATCAACTTACAATAATATCCTTAGAAAAACAATTAACAGAGCTAAAAGGGATTATTACGAATCATAATTTAGACGTCACCAAAATGATATAAAAAAACCTGGGCCACAATAAATAAAATTTTGTCAAGGACGAAAAAATAACCGAAGTTTCCAGAGTATTTTTGATAACGGACAAGATATCGTTCATAAGGTCACCATTGCTAATAAATTTAATGGCTTCTTTACAAATGCAGGCTCGACTTTAGGTGGTAAAATAAACAAATTAACAGATAATAGCCACGAAATCTATTTGAATGATACATATGATCACATCTTCAAGTTTAATAATATTGATTCAGACACTATTGGTGTCATTATAAATGAATTCACAACGAAAACAAGTACGGGCGCAGATGGAATATGTACAAACATGTGAAAAATTATCAAAGAACCAATTGGTAATTCCCTTACCATGATTTTTAACCAAACATTAAATACCGACACATTTTCAATCAAACTGAGAATTGCAAAAGTTACCCCAGTTCAAAAGAAACGTAATGAAAACCTTTTTACAAACTATCGGCCCATATCTATATTGCCAGGTTTCTCGAAAGTGTTTAAAAAAGTAATCCACAATCAATTATTCGATTTTTTTTCTGAGGTACAAATTGTTTTATGACTGTCAAGACTTATTTTGTAAATATCATTCAACAGATCTAGGGCCAATTGAACTCATTGACAAATAATTCTAGAAATGGATAAAAGAAAGCTCCCAGTTTGGATTTTTCTGGATCTGTCAAATGCATTTGAGAGCCTCAATCATTATAGACTTTTAGATCATTAAAAATATTATGGAGTTATTGGGACTTCATTAACTTTGTTTGAAAGCTATTAATAAGACCACTAACAATATGTTCAGTATGACCAAGTGAACTAAAACATGCTACAAATTAAACTGAAGTCCCTCAAGGCTCGATACTGAGTCCCTTGTTATTTCTTGTTTACAGAAACTATATTGTTGAGACAGGTAAAATGTTTGAAACAAACTTGTATGCAAATAGCTCTACTTTATCTGGGACTTTGAATAATTTTGGTGACAATGTTAACGACGCTGTTATTGATGATCACACAAACTCAAAAACTCAACAAAAAATCTGTTTGGTTAGATGCAAAAAAAACCTCTATAAATGTAGACATAGGATGTGTAAAAATGTTTAATTTTCGAGACATTGTATTAGACTCACAATTAAACTAAAATGCACAAATGGAAAAAACAAGCAGCAAGATCGTTAGGTATTCTAAACAAATTAAATCGAATAATACCAATTAGTGCAAAATTGAAAATTCTCTCATATTTTCTCTTATGAATTATGGAATTTTAGTATTGGGCTTAAAATGCTATAAGTTAAACACGCCACAAATGAAACCTATCAGAGTTGTATTATGTGGAAAACATAATGCTCGTACAGATCCTTTGTTTAAGAATTTGAGATTACTTGAAGTTGAGAAAATCTTTACAATTGCAAAAATAAAATTCTGCTATACATGTTTGCATCAAACACTTCCACTCAGCTTGCAATATTTACCATTGTTTCCAGGTACAGATCTAAGTACCCATGATACCAGACTTGCTGAAAAAAATATTTACACATCAGTAAAATCACAGTTTCACAAAAAAAATTGTCTTAGGTTGGATTTACCTGATACAATTAATTCACTACCATCCAATATTTACGATAAATGTATATTCATAGCTAACAAGGGTTATGTAGATACCCAAAAATATATATATTCAAAATTACCAAGAAACTTGTGTCATTCCCAATTGCCAAAAATATAGTAGGACTATTTCTTCTATTTAATTGCATGATTATGCTACCCCGACGGGCCGCTTAGTCACTGGAGCTTCGGAGGTGAGAACTTTGTGTCACAAAAAGTGAAACCTGCACAAGAGGCCAATTGAATAGTTTTTGCTTTACAACAGAGTGCTTAAGACAGTTTTAGGTCACAACAGACTTGCCAGAAAAGGACACCGCCACGGTTGACAAGATACGATACCAACCTATTTTTTCGTACCTTGCCTGTGATACACTAGTTCCGTATGACACGGTCAACCCAGGGTATCCGGCATTCTTCTCCACGTGTAGGTCTTGGCGCAATTAAGAAGTTGGCTGCCCCCCAAAGAGATATTCCAGAACAGTATATACACCACAGGCATTATGGGGTAACTGGTACGTAACATGGCTGATATATCCAAGAGCGCCAACGCAAACAGTTTAAAAGTATATTTTATACAAAGGAAATGATCCAAAAAGTTCAAACCTGACTACTATTTCGAAATGTCTTGTTAAAACCACATCTTTTTGTTATAACGAAAAAAAATCTTGTTATTTCAACCTATTTTCTTGTAATAACAAGAAAAATCATGTTATAACCACATGTTCTCTTGTTATAACGAGAAAAAAACTTGCTATTTCAACTGTTTTTTTTTATGTTTCGTAAACCAAGAAAAAAATCTTGTTTTTCTACTTTTTTTTCTTGTTACAAGTGCCTCCGGCAGGACTGTGTCCGAGTCCAGGTAACAAATTATACTGACGCCAAAAGAGTTCATGTGTAAAAGGGAAAAGAACATCCATTTTAAAAATGTTTCAACAAATGTCCAAGCTACCTAAGGCCTAACAAAAATATATGTGTGATTCCGGTAGCCCGACCGACCCTTACAATTTTATGACGCATAACACATAATTTCAAACCGCCCTTCCCTAGTAAAAATGATCAACCCTGAAAGCTTTATTTGTACCGGGGTTTTTTTTGGCAGTAAAGTCAACTCAAACAATAGTTTATTGCAACTTAGTCTGGATGGTTAAATTGGGCCTGGGAAACAGCATTGCTGTTTAGCCACGTTTGTTCAGTAATCGTTATCGTAATATTCGGCGAGGTTCCAGATGCCCGTCCTCCGAGTTACCAAGGCAAACAGTTGGTAAAGTATTGTTAAAACATGACTTACTGTCGTAACTTTAATCTGCCTGGTCAGTCGTGTCTGAAGCACTTATTATCATCAGTTACAAATGAAAACGCCAACCGATACCCTAACACATGCACGTATCGGCTAACTCCATTTTGAACATGGCGCAATGCAGTGTGGCAGTTAGAGGCCCAAAATATGATATACACAATAACACAGCATATATCTTTTCACTATTGATGCTCTGAAATATGTGCAAAGATACACTTTTGGTTTGAAATATTAAAACCCCACAAGATCGTCCCATTACTATTCTCATTTATAAACCATTGGGTGCAGAATCCACAATTTTCCAAATGGCAGCCTACTCCATGGGTTAGTCCCAATTGGATATTTTGAAGAGGAAGTATCCAAAACATATATGTGATCAGTGTTAATGGAAGGTTAATGTAGAATGAATTTAATATATATATATGTATATATATATATATATATATATATATATATATATATATATATATATATATATATATATATATATATATATATATATATATATATATATATATATATATATATATATATGTATATATATAATGGGACATTTCCAGCACGAGCATTACCTAAAAATGTAAATGCAATGCCTTAAAGTAGCCAGTTGTAGGCGGTGGTGGGTTCCATAATAGGACTATTGTATCAGACACTGAAGTCGCCCCCAATTTATGAATTAAGTAGCAGCACTGGGCATAAGGGCCAAGAGCCCCTGGTGAATCAAAGATGATGCTTAGAGGAGAAGCTTGCCCGGATAGTGGATACAGGTCCGTAAGTACCGGAGAATTTTTATATAATTGACAACAAAGAAAAAAAATCTTGTTATTTCAACTTTTTTCTTGTTATTACAGGAAAAAGACTGTTGTTATTTCAGTTTCTGCCTGTGATAACCACATTTTTCTTGTCATTTCAACTTTTTAATCTTGTCTCGAGATAAAATCTTGTATTTTTAACTCATATTCTTCATATGATCTGTTTCATAAGTCTTTTTATGCTCCCCCGTCCCCCCGGGGGAGGGGGTGGCATATATATTTGCCCTTGTGCCTCCGGCCGTCTGATATTAAAATTGTCAGATTTGTGTCGCGCGTATATACACAAAATAGAGGTAAAACCACCAAACTCTGCGGAACCATATATCCATTGATGAAAGTGTGCACCTGGGGTTTTATTTGTTGCTGTGTTAATTAATCATCAACTAACTGAAGAAAAATGTTGATTCGGCATTAGACTTGTGAGATTTGTGCTGCCACGTATCCCATAAAGTATTTGAGGGGCACCTATGAAACTTGGTGGGAACATCATTCAATATATATATATGATGTACATGGGGTTTTGTTTATTTCTGGGATTAATCATCCTCGGATAATGAATCTTTAATTAGTGAAAATGTTGATTCGACGTTGGACTTGTCAGAATTGTCTCGCGCATATGTCAAGAAGGTTTTTATATGTGGCTAAGAAACTTAATAGAATAATTTATCAATATATAAAGATATTGTATATACAACCTGGGGTTTATTCTTCTCTCGGGTTAATTAACCTCTGTTCATTTTTCATTAAGTAATTCAGTGAAAATATTGGTTCCTGCCAACTTGTGTCATGTGTATTTGACAGGGTGTTTCAGGCACAGCTTTGAAACTTGATAGCAACATTAACCAATATGTGAAGATGTACCCCTGGTTTTTGTTTGTCTCTTGGGTAATTTATCCTGTGTTAATAATTATTTAGTATTTCAGTGAAAATTACGATTTCAGGAGAGTGAGTATTGGTTTTGGTCAACCTTGTGTCATGTGTAGCTCATGAAGTATTTCAGGTTTAGCTATGAAACTTGATTGGAATATCAATCAATATATGAAAAGGTATGTGTATATAATTATTATCCATTTGAAGATATTATATTATGCTTGAAAACTTACACCAATTATATGCTGTTCTTTCTATTGCTGATGGGGGCAATGTCAGATGGCAGCATCCCTGTCTTTGGACACTTTTCTAGTTTTCTAGTTTTCTTCTTTTCCTTTTTTTTTTTTTAATAGGACTTAGAGGTAGTTTGGTCTATGAGGGGAGAATTACAATATGTTGTCCCGACCAAGTGCCATACCAAATTTGTTTTGGAAACAGAATCCAGTGTGAATATGGCCTTCTCTGATCACGGAAACAAAAATTGATGCCGGTAAGTTGAATTTGTCTCAGTACATAAATTACTGCTGCTTTGCTTGAGTAATTTTGTCGATGAAGTTGTTCTTTTGTACAAAGAGTTGTCTCTTTTCTTTTTGCTCAGAAATATACACATCTGTTGTGTTTCACACGAGCACAACTAACAGTTCCATGATGTTTTCCTTGTTAAGAGAGTAAGACCATTGGAAAAGGATAGTTCAATGAGAGCATCTTACTTCCTGGATAGTTTTCAGGTGTCCCTGGCCAGTTCTGGAGTCCATGTCGTTACTTTTGTTTCAAAAACCCATCCTCTGAAACTTTGAATGTGGTCAGTAAAGTAATTGTGCAGAGCCACTAGTTTTAAAGTCGACGCGTTAACGCCACATGTAAGAACATGCAAGATGTGAAGTCTGACGCGACAAAATGTTAGGTCAAGGCAAAATGTAAAGATAAAATCTCAGTTATAGACATTACCGCATGGCACTTATTCATTCAAATTTAGGTTGGACCAAATTGGCTGATCGCTGAATTTCACACCTAAACATAAAAACCTTTTATGGCACGAATTACGTACAAACCAAATTCATCAAAACAAGTACAGTCCACCCCTCAAACATGAAGTGGCTTGTCCTTTTATCTTTATATCCTGTGAATCCCAACCGAGAAAAAATCACAGTCTCTTTTCTGCATAGATCCAGAAACCTTGAACAGTCTCCCCAGACCCATCACACTAGATTACGATTTAATCTAATTTTTACACAACTTCTGAATTAGATAAGTTTATGATTTTAACTACCCTTCTTGTATATATTATTATGTTTGTGCGAATGTGTATATTCTGCATTGCATTAAAGTGTATGTTGGGCCCCAGTGTAGCACACTTTGTAGCTGTAACCTGACGTGAGTGAATAGAGGAGTGAATAAGTGAATAACCAAAAGCAAACCACAAGTGATCTTGACCCCATAAAGAATTCGGGACTTTTCGGAAACTGTCATAAATAAAACAGGTTTTTTTATCCGTTCAAATTAATAGGCAAAATAACAGTCTAAAGTAACAACTTACATTGGTTAGTGATTGCACGTGGCATTTGCTACGTTACTGTTCAGTGTTTTGTATAACAAAACAAGATCTAACGGGAGCAGTCGGCAAAGTAGACTATATACCCACGCACCCACGCCTAGCTGAAACACATTTCCATAGCTTTGTCTCAATTTACACAAGACACTACTAGTTGAAAAGTGACCTCATCAAACACATTAAAGTAAATTAATATTACTTTTAAAAGATAGAAAATCTAAAAATAACACCAGTCAAACTATATTCCTACATGACACACTCTTCATCCTAGGCGACGATTATAAAAAGTTTGAAAAACATCTATGAATTTGTAAAGGAAGTAAAGCCAGACAAAATTTATCTGTGATGGTAAAACGATAGTTTGAGACACCGGTGTGACTTTGGTGTACATTTGTGGGTACAAGTTGTACCAGTCTCACATGCAACCTCACAGAATTCAATAATTCAGGCGCAGATCCAAAGGGGGTGAGGGAAGTGCGCCCTCACCATCACCGCCCCAACCCACCACGCAAAAAAAAAAAAAGATTTTTTTTTAACTCTGTAAACATCAATAATGAATGTACATAAAAAATATAATTGTCAGTAAAGTACTAGCCTAAGTGTGTTTTCAATCCAACAGTGAGTCCCAGATCTGTCAAGTGACTTGTCTCCCGACTCGGTCATATAAAGGAAAAGTACAAAAATAGAGAAGTCTGTCTAAATTATACTGTAAACTGCGAGGGATGCAGACCATTTTCATTGCCCTTGTGACTGTACATACAGAGTTGATATCAATGAATGAATGAATGAATGAATGAATGAATGAATGAATGAATGTTTATTGACTGCACTGTTAAGGAAGCACAGCAATCTGTTAAAAGGGACAAATATACACAGCAACAAACATTTAAAGACTCTAAATACATGCGACTGTTTTTTTAAGAAAGCTAACTTAAGAGCTTGATAAAGTACTACTCACTGATGCAAGGACAGATAAACTATATATTTTTTGGGTTGGTATAATCATGAACCATAGATACGTGGAAAGATCAATCACTACCGTTGCCTAATTGTCAAATGAACACAGTGCTAATGAGATGGTAGGGTTTTATGCTGCATTCGTCTATTTATTCTATGAAACAAATAATAAAACTTTAAAAATGGTTTTGTTTGATTCCTAACAATATTATCCCAAAAAGTTTGCCACATTTTTGCATATCTTGTTTAGTTTAGGAAATATAGCTTTGTCTTAGTTGAAAAACTCGACTTCCTCGTGTTTTTCTTTGACAGGGTAGATTTTTGTAACTGTGCAGAGCGTAATTTCATAAACTACACAAGATATCCAAAAATATGGCAAACGTTTTTGATAATATTGAGGATTGAGGCTGGGATCATAAGCCCAGGCAAGCTGGAGTTAGAGGGAAGGTGCACAAGTCTGTGGTGGCGCCTTCTGCCATTAGTGGGTCTTTGGCTCCTGCAGTAGTGGCCCCTCTAGTGACCCAGGCCCACCTTCAATGCTTCCAGCTGCAGTGCTTTGCCTCCTACACCTTTGGTGGCTCTGCCCTGAAGTGAGCTGCTGGCAATACCGCTTGTCCCTGCATTTTAGTCGCGTACCGTGCCTCCCTCTCTTGACAGGCAAGTGGAACTCGAGCTCCCCAAGGATGAGTGCGTGAAGTTGGAGACTTCTTCCGCTGCTGCCATCACTTCTGCCGAGCCGGAGCATACTTTGGCGGCAGAGTAGCTTGCTACTTCTGCCATTAGTCAGCTTTCTCTAAGACCCGAGGCTCGGGAGTTCCGAGAACTCTTTTAGCTCCCCTCCTGTCGGCAGATTTCTTAGTTGAGGGCTGCTCTGGTCCCTAAGCCGAGTCTCCCAGAGATCCAGCAGGTTCTCTCCGGCCAGCAGACTCCCCTGTGGGTGGCCCTGTGTCCCCTACTACTGGTCTGCTCGAAGCTGCGTTCATAATGTCCGTTCCAGAGTTGGGGATATACACCAGCTGAATTTCCTTCCATGATTGAATCTCGATAAAATACAGGGAATTGAGACACATTGAATGTCAAAAAACATCTGCTAAAAATACTTCTTCTACTTTTTATATGTGAAATATATAAATTGAATATCCATTTCCCATTGCTGTTATTAAATGAACGTTTAATCCAATTAAAATTCAATACGTTAATCTGAGATTTGAAATGTAACAGTTTCATACCGCCATTAGATATACTCTCATACATTACTACAGCATTTACTTTTGGTGTACCATTGCTCGGCATAAAGTTTCCAATGCAAGTTTGTATTTCCTTAATAACAGTGTCATCAGTATGGATGAGCAAGCACAAAAAAGTAGCTTTGAGATTGTCAGTGACTTTAATATTATATTTCTTCCAATTAGCGATAAGTTTCTGGCCCTCCAAACTTTCAAGACTTATTTAAATGAAGTAAGTTAATGATCGAAATTGAGCTTAATCATGTACTTTTCATCCTCATGAAAGTTTATGGCTAATACAGTGAGGTAGTTTTTGCACCAAAGAAGAGATAATTCACCATCTGGGGAAAATTTACTTGCCTTTATCTATCTTGCAATAGTCTTGTCTTTGTTACACTTTTAACCAGAGAAAATTTCAATTTTTTGAAGAACATTGAACATCTGCTTTGCCGATTCTATGTCTGAAAGGAAACATATAGTGTCACCTGCCAGCTGAGATATCTTTATTTCTACTCCTCCTAGAGTGATCTTTTTAATGTTGGAATTGCTTCTAATGGAGATAGCTAGGAGTTCGACAGCTAAAATGAACAAGAAGGGTGAAACAGGACACCCTTACCTTACTCCTCTAGATAAGGTACAAAATTCAGAGGCATGCCCATTGTTAATACCACAGATAGATGTATTATTAAATAAGACAGAGATCCACCTGCGGAAATCTTCTCCAAAGTTAAAGGTATCGAGCACTTTATTGATATAAGGCTATTCTATGGTGTCAAATGCCTTTGCAAAGTCAACTAATAAAATCAATCTGTTCTGTATTCCAGTTAATCTTAAGACATCATCAATCACTCTAGGCTTATATTTTCACCAATAACCCTTTTTATACAACTGGTTTGTCACTGTGTATAAACGTAGGTAAGAAACTCTGCATTCTTCTTGCTATAGATTTGGACAAAAGTTTATAGTCAGTATTCAAGAGGGAGATAGGCCGCCAGTTTTTCAGCAAAGTGCGTCGTTTATCTTTTTAGGGATTAAAGATATGATACTTCTGCGTTGGTCAATGGAATGCGCCACCATTCAGACCTCATTAATTCAACGTTGTCAATATGACATCTTATCCTCTTAATAATGTATTGCTTGATGGCTATTCATGTCTTGCTGTAGTGTCTGATGATGTTCATGTTGATAGATGTGTCAATATTTGGACGGTTTTACACTTGGACTGATTTTCAACAACGATATTGACACGTAATGGTGTCACTACTATTTACAGCGTTTGATATTCAGCATTCCACGACCGCTTCATTATGCTTTTGGTTTTGTTTCGAACAATTCCCACAGACCCATCCATTATGTATTACAGGTTGAACTAGTTCATTGAAGAACTTGACGTTAACACCCCAGACCAGATGCTTCATTTTAGAATAGGAAAAACCTTCAGAGTATCGTGCAAATTAAATTGTTGACAATGATATCCTGTGACATATGAGTGGCAATATGTATACCAAGTAGTTTATGGCTATGAACCAATTCAATCTTTGGCCATTCAATTGAATTTTGAAATCACAAACTCTGTCGCTCAAGGAAATGTGTTTTGGTTGTGAGCATATTAGCATACATTTGGTTTTCTCAACATTCTGAACCAATTTATTTTCAGTAACCCAACAGGTTGGCGCACAGGGAATTTATGAGGGCACAACTGACTTCCATAAACGATTTTGCCGCAGCAAAGTGAGTGGAACTGTCAGCACACATTTCATATGAATGTTTGATACAGACATCTTCCCGTACATACTGGTACTTCCTTATTTAACATATTGAACAGGCCAAAGAATCACCACAGCTAATATGAATATCAAGTATCAGTCGGTCACACACACAACAACAACAACAACAACAACAACAACAATTTATAGAACATTCCCGCCGTGAAAAGCTCAACGAATTCTTGTAATACACAAAATAAGACATTTTTTTTGCGAAATATCAGGATCATGTTTTGCGACATACCGCTCTGGATTTGGCCTCCCAAAGAGCGCACTCAGCGTTGAAATTCACATTTCGTGTTTAGCGCCATGCTTGTTGTTTTACGCCTCCACTCACACTGAATGGGCTCCAAATGGAGAGTTGAGTTTCAAAATTGTATACACTTTCAATTGAAACTACCATTTTCAAAGAAATGAATGTTATATGACCTATCAGTGCAATTAAATTGGAGTATTTCCACCGTTTATGTTACTCTCTCTAGATAGCGGCCAGCCACAAATGTCAACATCTCCACATTAGTGCACAGGGTACGCCTTTGGGGGGGGGGGGGGGCTGAGGGCCAATGTATTCTTTTTTAAATACATGAAAATACTGATATTTTTGTTCACCAATAACTGTTTCAAACTTTAATATTTAAGGTAATATTTGTATAAGAACCTTAATAAACATTTGATGCACAAGTTTCAGGGTCTGAACACGTGGCAAAACAATAAAGCTTTGCATTTTGGTTTGAAAAATCAACATTTTTTAATACCAATATCAAGAGGGGAGGGGGTCTTATGAAATAGTGCTACATGTACTACATGTACTAATGTCAAAATGTTAATAATTTTGGCTGGCCCCTTGTATTGGTTACAAATAAAATTAAAATACCGGAGTATATTTATGCATACACTTCAAATCCAATGTGTGAAATGTACATGTATTTGACGTGTTTGCGCCTTTATTGATTTAGTAAGTTACACGTGTGAGCACAATAACCGATCTGACTATGAAATATTAAGTTGGTGTATCCCAGAAGCTCACAATGAAGCCTTAAAGCATCAAGACCCATTGCACCATTCCCGGATTTCCTCCATAAAACAACCTTCGTGACAACATTCTTCCTGAATAATTCTGTTTCCTCCTTGGGAATTGAGGCCAGTCAGGAAAGCTTTGGCTCTTTCTTCACGAATGAACACTTTGCCTCCTGTCAAGGAATCAGAAACTTCAAATCAGAATTAAGTTTGTCAAAAGTCTGATTATGTCTAGACACAATATCCCTGAATTCCGTTGCACCTCGACATTGCAACAAGTCGAATAAGAGACACAGCAGAGCTGCTTATGGCCAAACTAGCGCTTCCTCTCCCAGTCATAATTTTGTTGTCTGGTGAGAGATTTAACATTCTTATATCATTAAATATTTGAGCCTATTTATCATGCTTTATGCGGATTTTAACGGCCATTAACGGAGCAATTTAAATTACAGAGTGAGGTGCTGTAATGCCCTGTTAAAGACCACACATGGTGAAGCATTCATTTATTTCAAATACGAGGCTAGCCGTGGATAGTACCCTCGGCACAACGTGCATGCGGTTGTACATAAATATTTACACCTAACTGAGATCATTATCCACTTGTGAGAGGTACCTATTTAAGAAACCAATGATCGCTGTTTCATCGTAAAGATTAACAGCCAAGGTGCCGTGAAATTAGGCTACTAAAAGTTCATGAAAGTTTAATGAAGCAAGTGGCATACTTTGGAAACAGTGACACACTTTCAAACGCCTCGGTTCCTTGTAACAATAGAATGTGAAAATGAAATTGGAAATCTTTAATTCTGAAGGAAAGAAAAAAGTGTTTCGTAATAGCCTTTCGAACTACAAATTGTCATTGGGTCGAAATACTTTTTGCTCAAATGTTTGTAAAGGTAGCATTTTGCTTATTAAAATCCCTCCATGTTCGGAGTATCCTACGTTTCATGGCACTTGGGATTCGAGGCTACGGCTTGAAAACTACCCTGCCTCATGGACTCTTTTTCTTGCAATCGTTTAATGATCGAATGTGATGTAATTTGCAAAATTATTACACAAACAGTATCCCTGTTATTGCCCTTTGTAGCCTCCATCCTGCTGCCACCCACCCCACACACATGTGTTTACCGACTGACAGAAGGTCAGCTTTTACATACACAAAATTGCGTACTTTAACTTAATCAAATGCGTAGTTTTATCATTATGAACATTTTATACAGATTTTAAGAAATTGGAGAGGCAAAGTAAAGCTGTCTGAGCTGAACTTTGTCACAAACCAGTTCATATCTAAAATGTTTAAAAACAAATTTATTTCAGATAAAAAAGCTACTTATGTACATCGTGCACTTTTAAGTAAGGTCAATTTTAGGGTCAGAAGTCAGGGGGTCATTTTGAAGGTCCCATGTCACATACATGTAATTTGGCAGCCATCTTGGAATTCGACTACAGTCGCCTCCCTCGGTGAAAGAGTTAAAGTTGATTGTTGCTAGCAATGAATCAATTTAAACTACAAACAACTTCTGTTGGTACCTGTCTCTTAATGTGTATTGAGGGTGTCATTGCAAGATTGGACTTGAAGTACAGGATTTATTCAACTCAATTAAAGCTTGCAATGCCTCACCAATGGAAAGAGATACATATCATATCAGATGTGCCATTCTAAGGCCACAATCAGGACTTAGCACTACAGTGCTTTATCAAATGCTTTTTCAGACAATTCATTTTGTTCATAGCATTCTCTACACTTCTTTTGGTCAGTAATGTGTGATACTCATCACGAACGGATGGTGAATATATATCACCTTTTGCTCATTGAACAGTTGTTTGTCAAGCTTACGGCAAAGTTGTTGAAATGCACACTCATCAGTCTGTATCTTCAGCACCCAGGATAGTCTGTTCACTTGAAGATGCATGTCTTGGAACAATATACCTATTTATACACATCTCAGGGTATTTGGCACCCTATGCAACTGCATCAAGTGGTTCATGAGCATCACCTGCCAACCTAACCAACAGGTTAGTGTCAGTCCTGGTTTTGCTGTATTGTAAAGACCCAATGCACGAAAGTTCAGCCACAGGCCACCACTTTTATCATGCTTTTTTCCACAAATATCACACTTATCTTTCCAATTAAATGGAGGAACTGCAAACCTAGCAGAGTGTTCAATGTTAGTATGCTGTTTTACCAATTTTGTTGCCCGAATTGATATCTTTGGCTGCTGCAGTCTGGTCAGATTATTCATAATTTAAGGATTTTCGGCAAATGCTGTGCCCCTTTGCACGATATCTCTTTTTAACTGTAGCACAAGGGACAGAATTTGGGGTTTGAGTGGTTAGGCCTGTATGTTTTGGAAAAACTGAAGGCTGTAGTTAATGATGAATATTTCGAAGGTTGAAAGGGCCGGTTTAAACCACCTGTTGCCTTTTAACCGTGACTGCCTGTCTCAAGTCAGGAATGAAATGTTTCTTCACATTGGTATTGGAAGATGAATGTTGATGTTTTGATAGCTCTTGAATCCCTTTGCTGTCATTGTTGGCTTGTAATTGATGCATATGGGTGATCTATTTCAGAACTATTTGGTGTGGCCTATTTTTAAATCCAAATTTTAAGTTCCAGTCTTGCCTTTTTAGCCACTTTAATTGAACTGGCCTTGGTTGTGAATTTGAGAACTACAACCAGTTGAATATGTATACATGCATATAATATAAATACGTATTATACATATATATATATATATATATATATATATATATATATATATATATATATATATATATATATATATATATTGTATAGATGCGTTTTGTATTTAATATGAATTTGGATGCACCACCTTATTTTTATGCACTGTGAACACTCGCTCATGCTTGGTCGAGGGTAATACAAAAAGTTGTCTTCAAATGGGAAAAAGTTCAGAATTTGGTGATCAATGTGTCTAATATCGAGGTTCACCGTATACATTCCTCACAATAATGAAATGATCTCTACAAAAAGCTGCAGCGTTATATTTATTACGTTTCGACGCAATAGTATTGAGTTTCCTGCAATAATATTGTGAAGTAAGTCAAGGTTCATCTGCCGCAATATCCCCTTATGGCCATACTTGAACATTTAAAAATACATGTGATTGTATTGTTTAAGTTATCCCTTTAAACCCAGTAATTGTTTATTACAGATAAGTCAACTACCCCTCATCATCCGAAAAAATCGCTGGGATTAGCGGCCAAATTAATGATATCACCGTGTGTGTCACTCAGCAAAATGAAAGATATTATTTCATATTTTTGTGGATTATTTTGTGTGCCTGAGGATCTCGTCCAAAAAACACTTGTATTTTTATGTTGGGATCAGTGCTACAATCAATGTTGATAAAATCTCCTTAGTACAGTTGAAGAAACCTATTAATATTTCTCCTAAAATTAAATGCATACATTATGAATTTGATTCATTCTTTGAATACAGTTTAATTGGTTGTAATCTAATCTGCAACTGTTTACATTGGGCAGTGAAGTTCTCTATCCTGATTTACTGTAACAAGACTACTTTTCTTCAACTTTTTCTAACTGATGCATGCTACATCGCAGTTATAAGATACTTGAAGCATATGCTAACACAAATTTCACCACATCATGAACAGGATTACTGGTTTGCCTTAACGGGCGCACATATAGTTGCAATAAGGCCATGGGTCACAATTTGTCAGCCCTTCAAGTGATACTGTCAAGAATTAAAGTGAATTTGTCTCTTTATGTATGTTTCATTGAGACGAGACCTGCTTCACACCACAGGTATTTTATCGTCAAAGTTGCGGACGTCAAACGGTAACACCAAGGATGACATTTGGGCCTATGTTGGGCGGAGCTGTACAGGGAGCTGTGTTATCGGGATAACTCGACAAAAATTAGCAGACTCATTCATGCCAAGCGTGAACATATGTTTCCAAATGAAAATTAAAGGGCAAGCACTGGATTTTAAAGTAGTATGAAATAAGACCAATCTTATCAGATTATATTGCAATTTTGCCCCACCCCATCCCCCAAGGATCAAAATTATTGTTTTTTAATAATATCGTTCCCACGAAATAAGTTTCGAGGAAACGAAATATATTTTCTCCATGTTCCTTTGTGGGAAGCCGTAAATATGTCTTGCGTGAATGTGCCATACTTTTCAAAATTGCAATAATATTGCGAGGGAATGCAACAACTATTGCAAGGAAACCGATGTTTTCCATGTCCTCTCTACGGCTCCATAAAAATCCACCGCCAGATTCATATTGACAAGAAAGTTCTCTACCGGAAAATATAATATTGTGATATTTTTTTACTTCAGAACAGGCCGCGTAAACGTTTGTTTAGAAAACTAAGCCAATTCTCTAAAGGTGAACTGAAAATTATCGATCCAGTATGCCATTATACTTTGATTAAAATGTAGCTGAGAAAATGACAAATCAATACAATACTAAATAAATATCAGCAGCTGCTTCGGGGTTATGAAATCAAAAGTATATCCGCCATTTATAACTGAAGCGTACCGTATTAGTGCCCGACCCCCTTCCATACTACACAGAAATATATTCACCTGGGGCATACTGCCCGTTGGGGTATAATGACGGTGATATGGTTACTTGTATTATTCTTACTTAATGAGGTAAGTCCCGGCATCTTTAGCTTTTAATAATTCATATTATACACACATTCAATGAGTAAATGAACGAGTCATTAGGCTGGCAGCGATATAACAAATTTCCTAATAATACATTTTATCCATCTGTTCGCTGGCAGGTTCGTTTTTCCATACTGTTTCCATAATGTTTCGGTAATTGTGCTTTAGTTTGAAACTGACACAGACGATAAACTACAAGTTGGGACGCTCTGAACATAATTCTTTTGATGAAGATATGTTATTATTTTACATTTTGACCACCCTAACGATGAGGTTCAGACCGTAAACTTCCACACGACCACATTTTCAATGACATAGCTTCACTTTGTTTATATAGACACTGGCCTTTAGTTAATATGTATCGTGATGTTAGACAAACCTTTGACGCTGCGTTTGACCGTTGTGTCCCAAGCGGAGGAAATACGATATGAACCATGGCACACCAGATTATACACATTCTGGAGACCAACACCGCAATAATGGTATCTGCCAACACGATCCGTTTTTGCGATTTCGTTTGCGTTACTAAAACCTAGAACACACAGACACATGAGAAAAACCAACATCCTCTAGCTTGAAGTTAACTTTAGCTGAAAATAAGCAGTATTGATACGCATGACACAGCAAAATGGGTCTGATTCGGACATAAATCAAAAAGCACGTGGTTGGGTATGACACTTGTGTTAGATTACAGAGGAACGTATCATTCGTCTAAAGTGATGCAGAGGCCACGAGGCGGAGCCCCATTACTTTGTACCAGTGATGTGATTCCGAGGTGATTAATTGAGTTAGAATCCATTGCTAAATCAACAAAATATTGCCAGGGCACTTTATTGAAATGAAAATTTTCATTCGAAAACAAAAGGTGGTTCGTCCACTGCAGCTCGCCATTCGTGAAAAACAATGATTAGATTGAACAATACAGTAAAGGCATAAATGGATTTTAAATTACAGATGTACTTATTGCACAAGTACCACGATCGAAACACTGATGGAAAAGGCTATAGGTCTAATTGAACTATTTAGGAAACAAGAAAGAAATATGTTTCAAAATATTTCCCGACTTAACGGAACGCCACAAAAGGAATATATATATATATATATATTCGTGTGTATGTTTGTTTGTGTGCCTGTGTGATTTATAACAGTAACAAAACCAGTCATAGTCCTCAAAGAGTAGTCGGTCGTAAACAAGAAACTATATAACGATGAACCTAATTTCAGGCTCTTCATACATACAATTTGAGATGCATATTATATGTGAGATATATTATACGTGGGCCTGGTAAATATGTTGAAACACCCCTTCGGGCCGCCTCAGATGGTAATCACAATATTCCCCCGCCAACCATTCAGTTTCTCACATGCAATACTACCTAGAAAAGAGTAGTTTGGCCCACACACTTGCTTGATCCCTAGCTTTATTCCTCATGTGATTTTTCCGAAAGGGTATGAATAGTCCACGTTTTGCAAAAAATTCAATGTCAAAACTACGCATTTTATGCTGAAAAAATCTCACACATAGAGGCAAATAGGCTAGAAATTTGTTAGAACTGTAACTGTTTTCACTTCCAAGAAATCCCAAATTGCCCACTTTAATAAAAGTTTGACATTGCCTACCTGAGTAAAGAAAAATGCTTCGGCAAGTCATGTAACATATGCAAGTGTGACGAAAAGTAAATGGGGCTTTGGGGAAATAATACAGAAGTAAACAACGTACATAATTGGATGTCAGATTGATAACAACATCCAGTACACATTTTTGGTGTGTATTCATAAGCAGCTTATTAGTTTCCAAATTTTGCATGGTTTTAGGACACACCAGTTCAGAGAAAAATGAAACCGCCATTTTTCAATTCGAAATGTTTCGAAAGTGCACTGCTGGAATCATGGTAGAGCCGGACATACTACTGCATAATGAATCAGATTAATTTGATTTTTTTTTCATATTTTCAATTCACAGACTGGCGTGTGCGTCGTTGGCTTTTCTCCGGTACGGTCCTACATCCTGCTGCTGTCTCTCTATTTTCCGGGATCTGACATGCGGCCCATTGGGGGCAGTGCTTGTGAAATTTGAAACCGCTTTTCTTATTGGCCCATGTGAACAAATGTAAGGGGTAAGTTATTCAAAAGGTCATATGATGATCTGCATTTCATCATGGTTTGCCAATAGGAGAAAGGTTTCTGAACAGCAAGTAATACCTATGAAATATACCCGTTTGAGAATAAACTAACGACATTGCAGTTACATTAAGCCAGAAGGAAGTCGTCTTTGTGATTAGCTTCAAGACGGAACTAAACATGGCATGTTTTCATGAAGCGACAACACTCTACGGCAGCGTCAAACGAGCGCAATTTTGCCGCAGTTTTTACATTGTTTTGCCGCTTTTTTGCCAGCAAACTGCTCAAAACATGTAAAAGTACATTCTACGTGTCAATATTAAATACTATATCCTCACAGGACATTATCTTGAAGTTGAAATGCAGCATTTTGTCTACCATTTATGCCCATATGACCTCTGCAAAACGCCGCCAAATGACACAAAAATAGTTCCGCACTGAAAGCACTCAACAACAGAATTATTGTAGCTCCACTGTGATTTTAATTGGTGAGCTCTGTAGTACACATGTGATGAAAGGAAATGTATTAATACCGCGAGTTTTACCATAAATTCTGAGCAAACATCGACAGGACAATTCATAAATATAGCATGAAAAAAATGTCTTTCATTTTTATACATTTTGCAGGGAAAAAAGCGACAGCCCTGAAATCCAACTTTCAAAAACTAATGCCTTATTATCTTTACAAAAGTACAAAAATTGCGATTTACATAATTTGCCTGCTGTATGATTCTTTTTGTGTTTACAGTAGTTTAAACTATCGTGGGTGCATTGTGGACTTACCCAATCCATGGTGCTTCAAAGTTAAAGGAGTGAAGGGACCGAAGAACAGCTTTGTAAATGAGTCTCCATGCAGAAATGGTCACGTTTCGGGGGTGGTGTTAATCAAGTATTCAATTGCACCTCTTAGCGTTTAAGTTTTAGAAGTACACAAGATATAAATTATGCTGGTATTATCAAAATCCTGGGTTCTGTGATACAAAACGCTGGGTTATGCTCTGTTTACTATTTTCGCAAAACCCAGGGATATGTATGCAAAACTCTGGGTTTTGTGCTTGCAATGTTTAGTTTTAACAGAACCCAGGATTTTGTCAACTAATTCTTCAAGAATTTCATCATGATACTTTCATTATGTTTATCAATAAAACCCAGCAGATTTTTTTTAACAAAGCACTGGGTTTTTTAGGGTATATCATTTTTTTTCTATTGCAGAGGTGCATTGCATGCCATAATTCACAAAACCCAGGGTTTCATAAATTTCACTGTACATCTTTTAACGTTGCAAATATATATACAGCAACCAATGAAATGTAATATTTCAGTCCCTGTGCTGATCCTGCCCATTTCATTGAAGGTTTTTTGTGTACAAAACCCTGAGTTCTATTACAAAACCCTGAATTTTCTAACAAATCCCAGGGGCGTTCCGGCGTAAAGGGCAGTCTAAAGATCGCGTGTACTGGTTGGGTCTTCACACAATGATGAGTATTTTTATCACCAAACTCAGGGTTTTGTTATCCCTTGGTATTGGTTGACGTCATTTAACTCAAGGTTTTGTAAGAAACACAACACTCGGGGTTTTATTACGTACAAATTTGTTATGTGCAGGGGTATTGAAAAAGTCAGTCTATTATCGAACAACACAAGCACAATACCCCGAGATATCATAACAAAATCCACGTTTTGTGACACAGCTGGTAGTTTTAAGACCACGTGTCCTTCTTTGGTCTTCACTAAACTCTGGATTCTGTTCCTCACATTACAACTTACGTATTCCAAGGTTTTGTGACGTCATAATACCCACAGATCTGTAAGATTTCAAAACCCCGGATTTTGATCTGTCATTTCATAATTCACAAAACCCAATGTTCTGTACTGAAACCCCGAGATTTGTCAGGGTTGATGGAGACAAGTATATTTGGAACAAGCATGCAGCTGCGTGATATGCTAAGACAAAACCATGGGTTTGGTGCACAAAACTCAGGGGTTTGTAAGGTTTCATGTACAAAACCCAGGATTTCATAAAAGAACTCTGGATTTTGTATCATGACACCCTGGGTTTTGTGAATTATTAGAACAATGCAACTTCCATAAACGGAACACTTGACTGACCGTGGCGGAAAAATATGGCAACGAAAGAACGTATATCTACGTATGTGTATCTGGGGGAGTGCGTTAACTTCTGAAGGACGTACGCTGACGGCTTTAAAGGGACAGGCCAAGGAAAAAGTAAAAAGACTTCTATAAATTAACTCTATTATATCTCAAGAATGCAGATATGCCCTTCATCGTAAAGAAGAAAGTTTTAGATGAGGCGTTCATGACATCTATTTCATACGGCTGCGAGAGTAGGATAAACGTTTATTTAAAGTGTTTAGAGTAGTTATTTAAAAAAGCTATCAAGTGTTTCTTAGGTTGTCCGTAATAGTACAGCAAATGATCTGTTCTTAATAAAATTAGGCTATGCACCTTTGAAGGTGTTAGTTAAAGAAAAGCGAGACGTTTCTTTGATAATATGATTGCTTCAACAGAAGGCATGCAGGATGACCCTTTAATTTTGTTCTAAACTTATTACGTTCGAGTGGTAACAGCAACTGTGTCAATGTAATGATATCTTTGACGCCGGCTGAAGAACCCTGTACGATTCAGCGAATATGTCTAATAAGACTAAATTTTTAACTTATAAAGAAATGAATCCTGTTCTCCAATTTCATCATATATATTCGAAAGGTATGTCGTCTAGTGTTCCTGAGCATATTCGTACAGCTTTTACAATGTTCAGACCGTCTTCTCACCGCGTCACGATTGAGATGGGGAGATGGGTATGGCAACCGCAAATGCTCCGCCCATGTCGGTGTGGTGTCATGCAGGATAAGTCTCGCGTCAATCATGCCCTTTAGTGCAATACATAAGAATTAAGCATAATAGGGTAAATCGATATATCCTGACATCAGTATTAATGCAAAGGAGAAGGAATCTGAGTTTGTTTATGATGTGGTGCACTTTTTTGAAGAGTTAATTATTTTTATGTTGTATTGTCTTGGTTTCATGATTATGCATTTATTCGCATATTTTGTTTGGACCATGACTCATTAAAACTATTACTACTGCTATGCCTGTTCTTCATCGAAAGTTACAGTACGCGGCTGTATTTTAATCAGGGCATAGAAATTCTCTTTCCTTTGATGCAACACTCTAAGACAGAAAGTTTCCTTTTTGGTCATTTAAATAACACCCAGTTATTTTGGAGAACCTCGGGTTTTTCACACCAATGGCGTACAATCCCCTACTTCCAAGAGAACCTATGAAATTTTTTAGACCCAAGTGAGGTTTTTCGACTTGAGAAAGGTTCTTTGGCTAGATATTTATTTGTAACACATATAAACTCAAACGTAAGTTATTAGATATACATTTTAAGATATACATGTAAATCAAATAAGATCAAAATAATGCACAAATATCCTGTAAAATAATTTTACAAAATTCAATCAACAAACTGTGCCCAGATAACAAAGTAAACTGACGTCAAAAGAGGTAGTGTCAACATGTTTCAACAACATCCAACTTACCCAAGGCCTAACAAAAATATATGTGGTTCCGGTAACCTGCCAGACGCTACTAAAAAGGCCCAACTCTAAAATCAATGGAACCAAAAAAGTGCTTTTAAGCCGCCCTTCCCTAATAAATTTTGATCGACCCAGGCCAGTGCTAAAAACTCAGTCAGAGACCCAAGTGGCTCAAGAAAGTACGTAAATTTTTTTCAGTGGCCCAAATGAGACCTACGCGGCCCAAAGGGCCGAAGGCATGCTAGGGGGTTTGGGCGCATCCCCCCGCCACCCCACCGAAAAAAAAATGAATTTGAGCATGCAAAATGGTATATTTTGGGGAGTTTCGAGTGGAAAATCTTGCCTTGACGTGGTTGACGAAATCACATGTTAGTCATTATTGTACTGATTT